>JAJTUD010000041.1:0-22277 GCA_036971385.1 Dactylellina parvicollis | reverse complement strand
AAAACACTTTTTCTATTCTTATAATAAATAATATTAATTATTTAGCTATAATATTATATAATTAATTAAAAATATATTTTATTTTTAATTACTAACATTTTCAAATAATAAAGAATTTTAAAAAAAGAATAATTTAAATTAATAGATAAAAAGCTATATCTTATTATAATCTTTTATATAAATATCTAATCTAAAAAAGAACCTTACAATTTAAATTATTATTATAATATTAGATTTATTAAATTCCTTAATCTTTAGAATTAGATTTTTTTATTCTATTGTAAAAATAGATATAATAATATTTAATATTTCAGAGTAAATATTATATTCTTTAGTAAGAACTAATATAATTATATAAAATAATCAAAAAATAATTTAATAAAATATCAGGTTATATACCACTATAGTAATATATTTTATATAAATATAAAAATTAAAATAATTTACAAGATTTAATAATTAAATTATTAAATAAAAAGCTAATCTCTATTATTCATATATTTTTATATTTATATATATTAAAAATAGTAAAATATAGGTAATAATATCTGTTATAAAGTCATTTTTTATTTATAAATTTTTTATATAATAATAACCTTTTATAGGAAGTAGGTATTGGTATATTAACCCTATTATATTGTACGGGCTGGCGCACGGCATTACACTATGGTACCAGAATGGCTGGGCTGGCTTTGAGGCCTGATATTATAATAATTTAGATAAGTTAATTAATATTTTTATAAGCAGCAATTTATTTACTATATTTTTTTAATTTATTTATTGATAAATGGTATAATTATAAAGCTTGAACTTTTAATCTATTTTTTTTTGAAAAACCTTTAATTAAATTCTCTAAAATAATTATTTAAAAAAATAAAAATCTTTTAGTAAATCAGTTTTTATAAATATTCTTAAAAAATATCCCTAAATTTATTATATTTTAAAAAAAGCTGTAAAATATTATTTTAAGTATAATAATTTAATCCATTAATATAAAAAATCGAGATCTTTTTATATCTTTTTTTAAACATATTATTAAATTTAGAGATATAATTTATATAAGTTTTAAAAAGTGTTTAATAAATGGTTCTCAGATAATATTAAAAACCAAATTTAATTAATTAGAATTATATATTATATAATCATCAGCAAAAAGAAAAGGTTAGTGGATGATTAACACCTAAAGCTGGATGGTAGAAGACTATTATTAGATAGTAATTGATAAAGTAGAATAATAAAAGTACTAAATTTATATTATATTAAAAAATTTTTATCTTTTAATAAATATAAGATATTTTTTAAAAAATCCTTAAAAATAATAAAAAAATAATTTTAAAATTTAAAACTTATTTTAATTTTTATTATACTTACATATAAATTTTTAATATATTATAGAAAATTTTAAAACTCTAAAACATTTAAAATTAAATATTAGAAAATTAAAATAAGATTTAATAATTATTATATATCATTATAATATTAAATTAAATTAAATTAAACTTCATTTTTTCCAAATAAATAAAAATTATATAAATAATATAAAAAAATAATTTATTAAAAAAAAAACTTAGATATCTTAAACTTTCTACCAAATATTAGATATTTAATTCTAAAATTCTTAAGATTTAAACTATATTTATAACTTTTATATAATAATATTTTTTTTAGTTTTAAATAATATTTTTCTTTTTTTTTTAAAAATAATTATTAATTTATTTATAATATTTTTATTAGATTTTTTATATTTTTAGTTATTTTTTTTTTATTTATTAATAATTATTATATCTTATCTTATTTTATTTACTATACTATAGATTATTTTTTACTAAAAATTAAAATTATTTATTATATTAAATTATTTTATAATTATTACTTTAGAATATCTTATAAATTCTTAGTATTTTGTAATTTTTAATATTTTTTTTTTTTTATAATAATTGATTTTTAAAAAAAATACTATTTAATTTGTAATTTTTTAAAATATTAATAGAAAATGTGATATAGCTTTTAACAGTTTTCTTATAATCAATACTATTTTTTTTTAATTTAATTATATATAATATTAAGGTGGTAATAAATTAATTTTAATTTTATCTAATATAATTATTTAATATATAATATAATATAAATTTATAATTTTAATAATTCTTAAAATAATTCCTAACTATTTTTATAATATTGTATTATTAAAAATCAAAATCTTATTTTTATATATTTTATTGGTATTAAAGATAACTTTTAAAAACCTATAAACCTAAATAATTAGATCTTTTTTATATAATATAATCTTAATATTAATAAATTTAATAATAAATGTTTAAAATTTATAAACGCTTATATCAAGATTTTTATTAAAATATAATAAATAAGTTGTATTATTTTAATTACTAATAAATTTAGAAATATTACTAAAATAAAAATAAAAAAAACAGATTTTTATTTCCTAACTAATATATTTTCCAATATTTAAAATTATAAATAGAAGTTAGTTTTTATATATTTATAATAAATTCTAAAAAATTTATTTATAAATCTTGATAATTATTAATAAAATTATTAGATCTGTTTTCCTATTTATTTCAATTTATTTAATTAAAATAGATGTCTAGAATTTGTTTTTAATTCTTTAATATTAATGAGAGATTATTTTTTTCTTATTTATTCCTATTATTTCATTTTTATAAATTTTCTAATAATTATTTTTTATAAAATCTTTTCTTTTTTTAAAAATATCTTAAATAATTCTTTTAAGTATATTAAGGATATCAAACATTTCATTTTTATTATTAAATAACTATTTATAACTATCTTTAATTTATTTATTAATAATATTTATTTTAAAATTGATATTAAATTAAAAAAGTTTATAAATAGTTTTTAAAAAACTATTTTAAACTTCTTTATTTATTTTATTTTATTTATTTTAATTAAAAATATTATTTTTTATAGCCAATTCTCTATTTTTAAAATCTTTCTTATTTATATTTTTTAAATTTATATTTAATATAAAAGTTTTAAATTTAATAAATATTAATTCTCTATATTAATAAATAAATTTTAGATATCTAACATTAGATTTTTATTTATAAAAAGTAAAATTTATAATATTATTTTTTAATAATTAATAAAATCTATTTCAAACCTTTATCTTTTCTATATTTTTGCTATTATTATTACTATTATTATTATCTTCTATTAAATTAAAAATTTCCTAAAAATCCTTAACTAATATATAACAAGTTAAAATATTTATTAATTATCTACTTATAAATATATAAAGTTTGGTAATATATCTTTCTTAACAATATTTATACTTTTACCCTTTTTTTTTTTTTTTAGAATTAGAGCAGAAGTAGTAGTAATAAAGCTATTGAAATTATTATTATTATTATTACTATTATTATTATTATTATTATTATTATTATTATTATTATCTTTTTTATTATCTTTCTTATTATTGCTATTTCTATTCTTTACTTATTTTTTATTAACTATTAGAGGTTTATTATTAGATTTTCTATTTATTAAAAATGATTTAATTAAATTAGAAATTAATTTCTAGATAAGCTAATATCAGCTAAGAAATTATTAATAAATTTAAGACAATTAATTCTAAACTTTTTATAATAACTTACCTCTTATTCTTACATATATGATATAAATTGTTAATTTAAAATCCCTAGGTTTAAGATATGACTTTTTAACATTACAAATCAATTCTTCTTTAATTTTTTTAATTTATACAATTTTAGCATACTTCAATTAAATTTCTAATTACTTTCAAATCATTAATTTCTCAATCTTTATAAACTACTATCAGCTCTCTAACATCTACATATAAATTTTTATTTTAGATAAATTTACTATTTATTGTTTTTTTTTAATAAAATAATTTAACATTTGATTCTTTTTTTTTTAATTATTATTTTAATATTTCTTAATAGTATCTTATAACTAGTTATTAAATAAATAAATAAAATAAATTCTAATAATTATAATCAGTTTCATTAAATTATCTATAAAATATTAGGAATCTGTATACTATTTTAATTAAACTCTTCTAATTTTTTTAAATTTATTTTATTTAAATTATTAAAATTATTATTAATAATTAAAATAATAAAATCTGATATATTTATATCCAAATTATTATTAACAATCTTTTATAATTATAAATAAATTATTAATAAATATCCTATATTAATATTAAAATTTATATTAGATTTTTATTAATTTATTTTATTAAGAGTTATAGATCTTTAATTTAAAGCTAATTATTATTAGCTTTTAAATATCTTTTTTAATTTTATATATAATATTATATATTTAGTATATATATAATATTTTTAAATTATTACTTGATAATAAGTTTATTTTAAATTATTAATAATATTTAATATATTATTAAAAAGTTATTACTTATTAAATTCTTTATTTAAATTTAGTTTAAAATCTATAATCAATTAACCAACTTACTATATTTATAAGGATATCTCTTCCATTTTTTATATATTTATTATAATAAAAGAGTTTAATTATAAAATTGATTGATTTATAAAATTTAAATTATTTATAATTTACAATATATGTTAGTTTTTAAATATTTATAAATTATTATACAAAATTTATAATATATTAATAAAAGAAAATAAAAATTTTAAAATTTTAAAAAACAAAAAAGTTAAATTAAATTTCCTAATATCATTTAATATATAACTTTAGATATTAATTACTGATTCTTTTATGTTTAGATTATAATTTTCTATTAAAATAATCTTATTAATATTTTCTTCCTACTTAGAACTGATTATTAAAGATAATAATAAGATAAAGGAATCTATTATAAAAATTATTAAATATAATAATAATATTAAAATAAAAAAAATGGTTGTAAACTTATAATATTAATAATAAATAAAAAATAAATAAAGAAAATAATTTTAAATAAAAATTATTCTTAAATTTATAAACAATTTTTAATAATTAATTACTAATTTTTTAATATCTAATTATAAATTCTTTTTAATATTAGAATTATTATAATATAACTTTTAGAATTTTACTAAATTAAATTATTTTATAATAAAATATATAATAATATTTGATAATGGGGAATTTTAACAAATGTTTAACATTATATAAAAAATTTATTAAATATAATTAGTAAATCTTTACTAATACAAAATATTTTCTTTTTTATAAATTATTTAAAAGAAAATCTTAGGTAATATAATGTTTTAAAAATTATAAAGAAATTTATTTTTTATTTTTTATTTTTTTTTATTTTTTATTTTTTTTTTATAAATGTTTAATAATAAAATTTTAATAATATTAATTAAAATATGATATAAATATTAATATTATTTTTGATAATTTAAATAATTTAATTATAAAGTTAATTATAAATATTTAAAATATTTTTATTTTTATAATAAAATTATTTAATAATATGTAAATATAATAAAATTAGAAATAAATAATCCTAACTTACTAAAAACTATAAATTAAAATATAAATATAAATATTAATAATAATAATAAAGAATAAGATAAATTCTACCTTAATATCTTTTTAAATATTAGAAATTTTATTATAAATTTTTTAAAAAAGTTATTTAATTTAATAAAAAAATAATAATTATTTAAAATACTCGAAAATTACCAGCTTATAAAATGGTTTATAAGATCTAAGATTTTAAAAATTATTATTAATAATTATTTCTTTTTAGATTTAAAAGAATATAATAAGCTTGGAAGCAGATTTTTCTAATTCTTATATATATTATAAAAATTAATTAATTTAATAAATAAAAAATCTAATCTAAATTATTAAATTAGTTTATATGATTTTAAAATCTTAAGATATCTAAAAGTTCAATATCTTTATTATAATTTAATTTATTATATTATATATTTATTATATCAGCTAGTGTATATTTAGAGTTTGATATATATTTTGATTTAAGAATATAATAATTAAAAAAAAAAGATATATTTAAAGATTTATATAGTAGATTGATGATAATAATAATAAATAATATTTTATTTTTTTATTTTAAAATTTAATTTTAATTTTAATTATAATATATTTAAAAGCAAATATTTAATAGCTTTATAATAATTTTGGTAATTTATATATCGGATATATTGTATTTAATTAATTTTTCTAGAAATAAAAAAATATAATCTATTTATATTATTATTAATAATTTATTTTTAAATATTTATAATAAATCTTTAAATTATATATATATCCTGTTTATATTATTATTTACATTTTTTAAAAAAATATATTTAAATATAAAATAATAAAATCAAATTATTAATAATATATAAGAAATTATATAAGAGATCTTAAAATTATTAATAGATTTCTCATATTTAAATGTAAATAGGTAAGATAATAATTATAATTTAATATATATTAATAATTATATTTAAAAATATTATATTTAATTGACTAACTAAATCACAAATTATATTAAATATATTGAATTTCTAAATATTAATAGTTAGTTATATCTTGTTTATAAAATGTTTTATAATAGTTTAAAAAATTATATGCTAGATATATTATTATAAGATTATCATCAATATAATATTTTAAAAAAATAGTTTTAAAATATTAAATTATTATAAATCAAATAAAAAACTATATAATAATAATTAAAATAAAAAAGAAGTAATAAAATGTTAATAATCTTTTATTAATTTTCTAATATTTAACTAGTATTATTTTTAAAAATTAATTTTCTTCACAATCTATATCTTAGTATTTTGAAATATATACTTACCTAAATTATATTATTTATTAAAAAAAAAGACATTTTAATAAATTTAATATAATCTAAACCAGTTTTTAGCTATTCTTATATTTCCAGAAATTTAAACTTATATTTTCTTAAATTATATAATAATAAAGAAAAGAATTATATATAATAAGAAGAATATTACTTAATATTTTAATAATTATATTAAATTATTCTAAAAATAATTAATATTTATTATATAATAAAATTTTAATATATATTTATTATTTTTTTAAATTCCATTTATTTGTGTAATATAAAAATTATATAATAATTATTTTAAATTATTTTAAAAATTTCTAATATTAATTTTATAAAATTAAAAAAGTATTTTTAAAATATCAGAATATTAATATAAAATTTTTTTTTTAATAAATATTAAATAATTAGAAAATAAATATTAGAAAACTAATTTAAAATCTTTTAAATTTAAATCTTAAATAATAAAAAAAAAAACTTGAAAATAGATTCTAAATTTTATAATAAGAATTCAATACTAATTTCTAATAATTTAATAATTTTAATATTATTAAATTTTATCAAACTTTATATTTTACTAATAATATTTATTTATTTAATAATTTTTAAAATTAGTTGATAAATATTTTAAAACTAATATATAAATATTTTAAAAATAATTATTAATTTTTAAATCAAATTAATTTTCTTATTTAAATTCTAAATTATTAAAACTGTTATTAAAAATTTTAATTATATTAATTAAATATCTTAGTATTTAAAATAAATTTTATTTTAGATTTTTAAAAACTATTATTTGATATTAAGAATTTAATAATTAATATACAAAATTTTATAATTAATAATTCAGATATAAATATAAATAATAATATAATTATAATTAGGAATGATTAGTTGTTATTAGATGTTTAATATTTAATAAAAGATTAATATTAATTAAAAAGACTTTGGAATTTTTCAAATAGTAAGATATAAAATATAAATTTATTATTAAAAGAATATAAATTTTTAAATCTTATTTGATATTTATAGATTTATTTTAAATTATATTAAATAAAAGTAATTTAAAATAGCCAGCTAACAGACTTCTTAAATTTAATAATTATTAAAATAAAAAAGATAATATCTTAATTCTTTTATTAATTTTATAATATATTATCAATTTTAATACCAAATTTTTCAAAATTAAATATAAATATTATACATCTTACTTATTATATTAAACTATTTTAATAATATTAAGATTAATTATATTATAATTTTATTTTTATTAACAAAAATTAGTATAAGTAGTATAAAGCTTTTTATAAACATCTCTTATTTTATATCAAATATATATTTTTTATCAAAAACCCTTATTTTTAAGAAATTTTTAAATTTTTATTAATTATAAAACTTTATTTTTTTAATAAAAAATAGTTATAAAACTCTCATAATTTAATAAGAATTATTATAAATTTATTTTTTAATTTACAATATCCGAAATCTAAAATCTGGTTAAGTTAATATATTATTTATAAAAATAATATTATTTTTCTAATTCATTTATCAAAAGAAAATAATATTATCTAATTTATAAATAATCATATTAATTTTAATTAATATAATATCTTTTATTAGTTATTCTATAATTAATTACAAATATAATATATTTAATATTAAAATACTTATTATCAAAATATTTATTTATATTTTTATTTTAAAAAAATAATTTTTTTTTTTTTTTATAGAATTCTTTTTATTTAAATTATTAATATATCATTTTATTTTTTTTTATTTTTAAATAAACTTCTTATGTTTTTAAGATATTTTTAACTAAAACAAATGTTTTATTATTAAAATAATTAGAAAATTCTAATTTATAAAATAAAAAGATTCCTAAAAAAATTACCTTAAAATTATAAATTATAAATAAATATAAAAAAACTATAATTAAATATATGGTAATATTAAAAAATTTTATTTTAACAATATATTTAAAATCCTTTTATAATATTAATAATTTATAATTAATATTTATATATTTTAAAATTAAACCTCTTTTTTAACCTGATTTTAATATTAAAATTATAATACCAAACTTTTTTTAATTAAAAATTATACTAGATATAGAATAGCTGGTTATAAATTTTTTATAATAACCTAAAAATAATAATACTAATAATAATAATAAAAATTATAAAGATATTAAAAATATTAAAGAAAATATTAATATTAATAATATTATTATTAATTTTATATTATTAAAAATATCTACTTTTATTCCTATTTTATTATTTAATTAATATTTAAAATCTATTAATAAACATATTAATTTTCTTAATTAATTAAATAAAAAATAAAAAAAATAAGATTTTTAGATAAATAATATTATAAATATTATATTTATTAATAAATTTCAAAAGTTTATAAATAATTTTAAAAAATATTTATATAATTTATCAATAAATATTTATATAAATATTAAATCTAAATTTATATTTATTTTAAAAATTATAAGATTATTTATATAATTTAGATATAATAATTTATATTCTTTATTTTTAAATAAATATATTATATTTAAATTTTAATATCTTATATTTTTATTATTATTTTTGTTTAATATATTTTATTTAGTATTAATTTTATTAGATATAATAATTAATATTAAAATAATTGTTAATAATTTTATATCAGATTTTAAATATTTTTATACATTTTAAATCAATAAAAATAAATAATATTATATTAAACCAGATTTCTTATTAATAAAGGATTAAATATTATTTTAATAAATAAAATTAACTATAAATCTATAATAAATAGTTAAGAAATTATTTATAGATAGAAAAGATATTTAAATAAATATCAAATGATTATTATTATATTAAGAAATTTCTAAAATATTTTTAGATTTAATAAAGTATGTAAATTATATCTAGTTTTTTAATAAATAAATAATTAATATTTTTATTTAATAATTTAATAATAAGATATAAGTAAATTATTTTTATTTATTTTTTAATATTTATATTATAATACCAAACATCTTTAAATTATATAAAAATATAGAATTTATTAAAATATATATTGTTTTTTTGTTTAAAAAAAATCAATTTCTTTATAATAAATACTTCTATAATAATATGAATTAAGTAATTTAATTAATCTTTTATTAAATATAAGAAGGTTGATATTTAATTTTATAAACCAACACTTTTATATTTACTTTAAATATATTTTTAATTATTTTAATTAAATAATATTATAATTTTATTAATAATTAGAAATATTAAATTTAAAATTTAATATAAAATTTTATAAATTATATATTAATTTTTATCAATACTTAAATATATATTTTATTAAAATAATAAAAATTTAAAATCTAAGATAAAATTATCACCTTATAAATATTAAAAATTTATAATAAAATATTTATTATTTTATTTATATTATTTTAAATATTAATATATTTATAAAAACTTTTAATCAATTACATAAAAAATTCAAAAATCTAACATTAAATTTTTATAAAAAGATTTTTAATATTCTATAATAACTAATATAATATATTTTGAATAATTTTGAAATTTTAATTATAAGTATATTTCTTTTTTTATTCTTATATATTATTAAAAATATTAAACAATAAAATTAATATCTATAATTCTTTTTAAATTATTAATAAATTATGATATATTTAATTATAAATATATAATATTTATTATATTTTTTCAAAATATTAGCCTAATAATAGTTTTTATATTTATATAATAATATATATAATTAATATAAGAAATTATTTACTAACCTGAATATTACTAAATTGATTATAAATATGTAAAAGCTTTTATTAAACACCTGATATTTTTACCCCATAAAATTATTTTAAATAATATAAAATAATAATTATTATAAATAACAGGAATTGATAGCTATTATAAATAATAGAAAATGATAATCATTATAAATAATAAAAAGTAATAATTATTATAAATAATAGGAAGTAATAATTATTAAGATTAAATATAAATATTTAACAGCTATAATTAAATAACTTTAAAATCTATCTAAATAACTGGTTTCTTTAAATATCTGGATAGTAGCTTTCTGGTATTATCTGGACAACTAGGGCCGGCGAGTTACCATCCTAGCTGTCGCGCTGTCAGACGGCCGGGATGGCAACTCATTTTTTTGCTGATGATGATATTAATAACATATTAAAATTAATTATTATATATAGATTTATCTAATTATTTTATTAAATTTTTTTGTAAAACCTTTTAAGGGTATTTAGATTAAGATCTGGAAATGTTATATGAGCGCTCTTAAAAGTGCTTGTAAGACCTGCTATAATTAAGCAGTGTTATTTATTTAAGAACCCGGCTATAGAGAGGCCTATAAGATGTAACATCTAACAAATACAATTAATATTAACAAAGGAGGTCAGTTCTAATTAATATAATACACCAAACTGGGTATTATATTATACTTTATATAAATATTATTTACTAATCCTAGATTTAACCCTAATTAATATATTATATACTATTATTATCTATTAAATATATAAAATAATCATAGGTATAGCTTATTATTCTTAAACCTGTATAATACTTCTGTATCCTCCCAATATTATAATAATATTATATATATATATGTTATTAATAAACATCTCTAACATCAATACTTATAAAATTATAATATATAAATTATGGGTTTTAAAATAAAATATATTATTATTATTATTATTTTTATTATTTATGATAAAAATATTAACAGTTTACTATTCTTATAAACTATTAAGAAATAAAATAGAGGGGGTAGGGTATTATATGATAATATGATATTATATAATAATACTTAATTTATATAATAGGCCTAATATGCGAATTATAGTTCGTATAAACTCGATCCTTTTAGTACAGTTGGTATAAACGGGGGAGGTCGGTTCTAACTGATGTGGTATACTAGACTGGGCGTCGTGTTATAATATAAACAAATCACTCTTATCTATCTTTTAACATTTATACTATAATATCTGATATTTTTAAATTATATAAAAATGTAGAATTTATTAAGATATATATTACTTTTGTATTTAAAAGAAATCAATTTGTCAGGCCTCAAAGCCAGCCCAGCCATTCTGGCAGCACGGCGCGGTGCCGTGTGCCAATCCACACAATACAACAGGGTTAGCATATTAATATCTGTTTTCTATAAAAAATCATTATTATATAAAAGGTCTATAGATAAAAAATGATTTTACAGTAGGTATTACCACCTACGTTTTACCATCTTTAATATATATAAATATAAAAATATATAAATGATAAAGATTAATTTTTTATTTAATAATTTAATTCTTAAATTCTATAAATTACTTTAGTTTTTATATTTATATAAAATATATTATTATAATAATAAACAATTTGATATTTTATTAAATCATTTTTTAATTATTTTATATAATTATATTAATTCTTATTAAAAGATGTAATATTTGCTTTATAATATTAAATATTATTATACTTATTTTTATAATAAAATAAAAAAACCCAATTCTAAAAATTAAAAAATCTAATAAATTTGATATTACAATAATAATTTAAATTATAAAGCTTTTTTTTAGATTAGATATTTATATAAAAGATTACAACAAAATATAATTCTTTATTTATTAATTTAAATTAATTTTTTTCTCAAATCTTTTATTATTTAAAAATGCTAACAAGTAATTAAAAGTATAATATATTCTTAACTAATTACAGAATACTATAGCTAAATAATTAATATTATTTGTTATAAAGATATATAATAAAAAAATATACTAGAATTTACAATATAAAACATCTTTAAATAAATTATAATTAACCAATTTAAAAATTTAAATAATAAAAAAAATATTAAATATATTTTACTATAATTAAAATAAAATAATAAAATTTCTAATTATACAACCTACTTTAATATACTATATATCAAGTTATTTAATTAATATAAAAATATTTTTTAAATCTTATACTTTAGAAAGTTGAAAAAGAAAATTCAAAAATTAATTATAATTTCAGCCAATTCTAAAACAAGCTATTTTATTATATTTTCAATATTAATTATATTAATAATAAAAATAAAAAACCTTTAAAAATTTTATAAGAAATATTATTTTTATAATAATTTATAATTTACTGTTTTATAAAGCTTTATTTTAAAGATAAAGATAGAAAAAATAATAGAATTTAATATAATTAAAATATATATACCATAGTATAAATTTTCAAAATATAAAAAAGAAAATCTATATTTTAATTATAATTTATAAGATTATTATTAAAAAGATTACTATCATTCTATATTTACAACCATATTAATAAATTAAAAATTAAAAAATAAGTAGAAATAATAAAATATTTATTATTTAGAAAAAAAAATATATATAATAAGCCACAGCTACTCATAATAATAATTAAATAATAATAATAAGATTATATTTTATAATTGATTATAATAATATAATTATTATAAAAAAATAAATAATATATAATAAAAATAATAATAAGTTATATAACACTATTTAACTTTATAATAATATAATATATATAATAATATAAAATCTTAATAATAATAAAAAAAGAAATAATATTATTTAAAACAATCAATAATATATTTATAATTTTATACAACACTACATATACCACTATATTATTCTTATTAACAATTAATAATTATTAAAAAAAAATAAACTTTAATATTATAAAAATAAAAATGTTTAATATAATTTTTGGTTTATTATAATTTTAAAAAAATAATTTAAATATAAATTAGTAAACAAGATATATTTGGATATATTAAAATATAAACTCTTATATTTAAATTATAAATATTACAAATAAAATATTATTAATAGAAATATTATCTAAAAAAGATATTTTAATAACTAAAGTAATAATAATAATAATAAATATATAAATTATATTATTATATTTTATACTACCAGAATACTATAACTTTAAATAATTATTTATAAAAAAAGTAACAAAATAACTATTAAAATATTAATTTTAAAATTATAAGATTTTATTAATATAAGATAAAATGTCTTTTTTTAGTTTAATTTATAAATATTTCTTACCAGAAAATACAGTATTACATATTTATATTAATAAAATAATAAAAAAAAATTTATTAAAAAATTAATATCTTTAGTAAATATATTAATTTTCTTTTTTAAAAAAAAAAACAACTTACTACAATTCTATATTAATTTTAAAGAATTAAACAATATTATTATTAAAAATCAATACTTATTATTTTTAATTAATAAATTACTCAATTAATTATAAAAATAATAATATTTATAAAACTTAATTTTTATAATATTTATAATCTATTACATATTATTGTGAAAAAAAAGTAGAAGATAATATTTAAAATAAAATATAAATTATTTAAATATTCATCAGCAATAAATTTTTCCACTTAATATTCTACTTTAGGTATATTAAGCGAGAAAACCACAACAAAATTAAAACTTTTGTAACTATTTTTTAATTTACGCGTCTTTAAAATTTAGTTTTTTATTATTATTTTAATCAATACTTATAATATTAATAATATTAACGTGTTTTTATTAAATAATCAGTATATATTTTAATTATAAATTTTATTTAATTTATATTTATATATAAAAATAGTGAGATTAATTTACCCTCGGAGATAAAAAAATACAAAGCGTTTTTTTATATTAATATTATATATATTTTAATAAAACTTTCGGTATTCATTTTTATTTATATAATAAAGATAAATATATTTTTATTTATTATTCTTATTGATTATTCCAGTTTTTAAATGGAAACGGAGTTAACACATTCTCAGTTATTGCTGATGTTTAGTAATATTATTTGGATTTATTAATACCCCAATTAACTTCCAAACATTATTTAATATATTATTTTATAATTTATTAGATATATATATTATTATTTATTTAAATAATATATTAATATATTTAAAATTTTTGAAAAATTATATTAAACATATATATAATATATTAAAACAGTTTAAAAAACATTATTATTTGTTAAAATAAAAAAATGTTAATTCTACTAAAAATAAGTTAAATTTTTAAAATTTATTATATTAATGCGAAGTATAATAATAAATTTTAATAAAATTAAAATAATTTAAAATTAACCATTATTAATAATAATTAAAAAATTATAATTTTTTTTAAAATTTATTAATTTTTATAATTGTTTTTTATTATAATATAATATAAAAGTAAAATTATTAATAAAATTATTATATAAAAATTATTTATAAAAATAAAATAATAAACAACATATTATATTTTTATGTATTAAAAAAAAATTTAATACTAATATTATATTTCTATTTTTTAATTAGAAAAAAATTAATAGTAATAAAAATTAATATTTTAAAATTCAATATTAAAATATATCTTTTATAATAAGATATAAAAAAATATTAGGTATTTGTATACTTTTATAATAAGAAAATAAATTTAATAAAATAGAATTATATAATTTTCAATTAAAAAATATTAATTATTATTATAATTATATATAAATAAAAAGAATACCTAAAAAAATTATAATTTTAAATTATTATTTATAATAATTATAAAAATTTAATATACTTTAGTATTTTGAAATATTTTAATATAAAATAAATAAGATAATTAGAAATCTTTATAAATCATGATTTTATTATATATTATAAATTTAATATTAAAAATATAATAACAAATGTTTTTTTATAATAAATTGATTATAAAAAAAAAAAAGATAATAAAAAACTTCCTTTTTTATTATTAAAACTAAAATAACTGGTAATAATAATATATATCTTAATAATTATTATTATGACTATAACTAATTTCTCTTAAAACTATAATGTTATAATAGAAAGTTATAAGAAAAATATAAAAATTGAAAAAATTATAGAAATAATTAAATATAATTAAATATAATATATTAAAAATTATTATTTAAAAGAAGATAAAATTTAAAAATTTAAAAATAAAATATATATTTTTAATATTTTAAATTTATAAAAAAAAGTGGTATGTAATATATATAATACATTATTAATTAATTATTTTAATTAAAGAAAAATATAAAATTTATTTATTTAAAATTTTTTTTTTTTAATATATATTAGTATAATAGAATTGTAAGAAAATTATGAAAAAGAAAATTATTACTATTATAAATGTTTATTACACTGTAGCACTCTATTTTAATAGATTTTATTATTTTATTATTAAAATTTAAAGATTTAATATTAAATAATAACTCTCTATATTATAATATTATATAAATAATAATAAATAAATTAATTAAATTTATATATTTTATATTTTACTATAATAAATTATAAATGTACAAATTTATAAACTTATATATTAAATATTTATTATATAATAGATTTTTAAATGATTTTGTTTTAAATAAAGGAAAATAATTTATTTTAAAATTTATAAAGATATTATATAAAATAATAAATATTAAAAAAAGTATTTTATTATATTTTACTTAGAAATAAATAATTAAATAGAAAAGGTAAACTAAATATTGGAATAATATTTATAACATTATTATTACAGACCTAGGGTCTGAACAATACTAAATACTATACCCCCACTTATCTAATACTGATTCCTAATCTATATAAGAATCAGTTTTCTATTTTATTTCTTATTATTTAGTATTTGTTTTTATATATTGCTTATATATATATATAATCTTAATTATATATATATGCGAGTTAAATATATTTATTTGGGTATTTATTTTGTTCGGGTTTGTAATGTAGAAAAGTATTAAATTATTAAATAATTTATCAATTTATTAATTTATCAAAAAAGTGTTAAGCTATTAAATAGTTTAATAATTTATTAATTTTATTTCTATAAATATTTATTATATATATAAGATTATAATTAAAATTAATAAAAAGTTCTGTTTTTTATCAATCAACACTAATTATAATATAGTAATTTAAATCTTATTATTTATTTTATTATTATTATATATTTTATCAATAGTTTTTAACTTCTACCCTAATTTTATTTATATTCTTCTAAATTAAAATTTAGTAATTAAAAATTAAAAATTAAGAGTTTAAAACAAAATTTGTTATTTTTGAGATTTTGATAATAAAAGTAAATATAATATTTTAACTAATTACTTTTAATTTAATTAAAAAATATATAAATAAAAAGAAATATCAAAATTTATAACTATAAAATTAAGAATTTTAAATTAGAATTTAAAGAACTAAAATTCAATTTAAAATATAAATTAATATTAAATAATGATAATAATTATATAATACTTAACTAAATTAAAAACCCAAAAAATAATAAATTTATAATAATTATTTAAATCTTTTTTTATACTTAATTTACTAAATAATAAAAATAAATCTTAAACCTCAATTTTTTTTTATTAATCTTAGATTTCTCCCATCTAAAAATTAAAAATGTAAATAATAAATTTTATATATTAATAAATTTATCAGTTAAAGAAAGTAATTTGATTTTTTATAAAAAAGAATATAAAAATATAAATGAAGAATTATTAATTATTAATATTATTTGATATTCTAGGAATTTAAAATTAGTAATTATAATTTTCAAATAAATCTATTATTAATTTAATATATCTAAAATTATAAATATTAAAAAAAAAATTTATATTTTTTAAAAAAATGCTATTAAAAAATTTAATAAAAAAAAACCTAATATTATTAAATCTAAATTTATATTAAAAAATAAAAAAAAGAGAAATAAAAATAAAAAGCCTATATAATTAATTAAAAAAAATATATATATTTGATAAAGATTTTAATAATTTTAATAATTTAAATTATTTTAACAAATTGGATAATAGTTTTAATAAATTAATTGAAATTATTAATATAAATAGATATAATAAAAATTATAATATAAAAAATATTAATAATAATATACTAAATTTCTTATAATATAAAATTATCAAAATATTTAAATTAAAAAATCTCATTAAATTTAAAAAATAATTTAAGAAATTTAATTAATTTTTTAAAATTTTAGAAAATTATTTCTTTTTTGATTTATTTAGTTTTTTAATAGGATAGTATAAAATTTATTATATTTTACTTTATTTTAAAAAAAATAATTTTTATTATTTATAATATTTATTAAATTAAATATAATATAATTTTATTTTATAAATGTATAAAATATATTTCAATAATTAAAAATATTATTAAAAATTAAAATTTATTTATAAAATTCTTATATAAAACTTATAAATATAAAAATAAAAAAGAAGAAATTTTTAAAAAATTAAAAAAACTTAAATAAAATATTTTAATTTAAAAATTCTTTTAAAAATTTAATTAATATATTTTTTTAATAGGATATAATAATAAATAATTATTTTATTATATTAAAAAAAAACTTAAATTTTAATAAAAATAAAAAATTATTAAATTTAAAATCTTACATCCCAAAATAATATATTAAAAAATATAATTTATAATTACTTAATTTAATAATATATAATTTAATAATATTAAAAGAAAAGATATCTATACCTTATATATCACTAATAATAATAATAAAAAAAAACTTAATTTTAAAAATAAAAATAAAAAATCTAATTAAAATAAAAACTAATAAATAATAGATATTAAAGAAAATTTACAACCCAGTTTTTTTAAATTTCAGTATAATTTAAGAAAGAAAAAATAATAACTAGAAGAAAATATTAAAATTTAATATTTTATTATATTTTAATTATAATAAATCTAAATATATAGTAAAAAATTACTAAAAATTATTAAAACCTAGAAGTAATAAAAAATAATAAAAATAATATATTTATTTTAATATAATATAGAATTTAAAATTAATAATTAAAAATTTTAAAAGAATTTAAAAATATATTATAGAAAAGATTAATAATAAATTCACTAATATTTTATTTAATAATAATAATTCTAATATTATAATTCTTATTTCTTAAATATAATTGGAAGTAGAAAAACTAATTAATTTTGTTAAAAAATTTAAAACCATTTTTATAATAAAAATAAATTTCTTTATATTTAAAAAATCATTTTTAAATCTTTTTATTTAAAAAAAATATTATTAATTATAATAAAATTAATTTATAGATGTATTTTATATCTATTATAAATAAAATTTTAATTAATGTTTATAATAAATTTATGAGAAATAGGATAAAGAATATATTAAAATGATATTTAAAAACATCTGATTATTATATTTTATCATTTATTTAAAAAAAAAATCAAATTAATATTTGAATATAATAAGAAATCAAAAATATATTTAAATGTATTATAATATTTAAGAATAGATAAAAGATATGATTTCCCTTATTATAAAAAAATAACTATTTAATATAATCTTTAATTAAAAATATAATTAGTTATATAAAGAAATATTTATAAATGATATAGATTTGATTAAATATAATTATTTAGAAAAATAATTTATATAACAATCCATCAAAAATTATATACCAATTATTAAAATGAAAATAGATAAAAAAATAAAATAAAACAATATATAGCTGATTTTATTTATAATAAGAATACTTATATATAATATTATATTTATTCAGTAATGGAGAAAAAATATAAAAAAGATTTTATTACTGATATAATATTAAAGAATTATTAATTATTTTTCTAATAAATATAACAAAAACCAATTACCTAAAATATATAAATGAATAGTTTTAAAAAAATTCAATAATTACTATATTTACAAGAAATAACTAATAATATTTAAATTCCAAAATATTTTATAAATATATAACAATTATATAAAAGAATAGATAATAAATATATAAAATATACTATATTTAATAATTAAACCTGATTTCCTAATATATAACTAATAAGAATATTTTTATTATAAGAATTTTAATTATTTAATTTAGAAAAAATAGAATTATTATATTTATAATTATCTAATTAAATTATAACTATATTGCTATAAACTTTATAATAAAGAATTCTTTAAAAAAAAATGATTTAAAAAAATATATTTTATATTACAAAATCTTATTCTATATTTATTATATAAAACCAGTTTTAGATAAAAAATATAATAAATATTTTAATATATATATTACACACAAATTAAAAGAAAATTATTTTTATTATAATCTTATATATTATATTAAATATTAAATAGTTTAAATAATAAAAGAAAAAGCTATTTATAAATGAAAGAAATATTAGTAAAATTGTTAATATTATAATATAATAATTAATAAATATTACTATAAAAAATATAAATAATAATATTCTTAAAAGAATATTATAAAAATAATATAATATATAGTATATAATATATTTTTTAAAATTAAAAAAAAATTTGATTGATATTGTAATTCTTATAATACTATAAAAAATTATAATTATAAATCTAATAAATATATAAGTAATTACTAAACTTGTTTTGATAAAGATTCTATTTATAATTATTAATTCTTTAATAATAATAATTTAAATTAGGGATATCTTAAAAAGTAAAGTAATTTGAAAAATCTGGTAGATGTTTATTTTAATATTTTAATATAATAAATTAATAATATTTTGAATTTAATATTAATGATGAAAATTATCTTATTTTTAATATTTATATTAATAGATTATAATTTAAAGTTTATATAGTAGAGTAGAAACTTATTATCTATTTAAAGAATATATTATGTAAAATAATATCCCTTTTATTAAATTAAATATACTGATACTAGTTTATAATATAAATAAAAACTTAATAAAATATTTTAAATATAAAACAAATATCTAATTAATAATCTAAAAATATATAAAATAATTGATAACAAATATCTTCCAAATCATAAATAAATATAATTTAATATTGGAATATAATTGGTTTATGGAGTACAACCTATATATAAAATAAAAAAATAGAACGATTTAATTTAATAAACATAATTGTAGAAAATTAATATTCTGGAAAATATTTTAGTTAAAAAATAAATATCTAAAAAAAATATATTTATATCTTATAATACATTTATCTAATAAAGAAATTAAAAATAAATTATAAAAGAAATTTAATATAATTAAATAAACTTTTATTAAAATTAAAAAACTAATTCAGATTTTAAATATCAAAATCCTAAAATAAATTAAAAAATAAAATAAAAATATATTTAATTTATTAAAAGAAGGATAAGTTTTATTAAAATTTAATAAATTTATTTATCAAATATTTATAGAAAAAGGAAAATAATTTAAATATATACTAATATATAATTATATCTAAAAAAAAATAGAAGTTTTAAAAAAATATTTAGATGAAAATCTGTGAATTAGATTTATTTAATTTTTAAATTTATTAATAAGAATATTTTTTTTTTTTATATTTAAAAAAAATAGAAAATTATATATTTATATAAATTATAAAAATCTTAATATTATTATTATTAAAAATTAATATCTATTATCTTTAATTAGCAAATTTTTTAATAGGATTTAAAAAATAAAATACTTATTTAAAATTAATATTTATAATATATATAATAATTTCAGAATTATTAAAGAAGATGTATAAAAAATAATTTTCTATTATAAATATAGACTTTTTAAATATAAAATTATATTATTTAAATTAATTAATATCTTGATATTATTTTAAATTTTTATAAATTATATATTTTAAAAGTATTTAAATATAATCTATATTATATATCTAAATAATATATTTATCTTTAATAAAATAAAAAAAGATTATATTAAATATATTAATTTTATATTTAAAATATTTAATAAATATAATTTTAAAATTAAACTATTTAAATCAGAATTTAATATTAAAAAAATTAAATTTTTAAAAGTTATTATCATTTTAAATAATATTAAAATAGATTTAATGAAGGTTTAATTTATTTAAGAATAGCTGATATTATAAAATTTAAAGGATATATAATTTTTTTTTAGATTTTATAATTATAAATAATTTATTAAATAATATAATTATTTTATGTATGTTCTTTTAGAATTTATTAAAAAAAATATTAAATTCAATATGAATAAAAAATATATAAAAGCTTTTAAAACACTTAAAAAAGTATTTATTATAGTATTAATCTTTAAACTTTATGACTTAAAATTATTAATTAAAATTAAAATAGATGTTTTAGGAGTAGTTTTTAGTATATACTTATATTAATTATATTTAAATAGAAAATAGTATTTGATAATTTATATTTTATATAAATTTAATATAATAGAATTATAATATCTTATATATAATTAAGAATTTATAATAATAGTTGAAATTTATAAAAAATAAAAAATATATTTTTATTAAATAAAAATATCTTTTATAATTATATTTAATTATAAGAATCTTATTTTCTTCTTTATTATTAAGGAATTTAGTAAATAGTAAATTTATTAATAAAAAATTTTTAGTGAATATAAT
>JAJTUD010000040.1:0-22831 GCA_036971385.1 Dactylellina parvicollis | reverse complement strand
ATTTTATTATAATTTTTATTATTTTTTTTAGATGTTTTTTAAATTCTTGTATAATTTTTAAAATTAATTAGTTTTTTTATTTAATTAGATAATATTATATTTTTTTATTTTTAAATTTAATTTCATCAGGTTTGTTATTAGTATTTTTTCTATTTTATAAATATCTTTTTTTTTTTTTTTAATTTTTTTTTTTTTTTTTTTTTTTTTTATTTTTAATTTTTTTTTTTTTTTTTTTTTTTTTTTAACTTTATTTATAATAATTTATTTATTTAAGTATAAATTTTATTTATTTTATATTTTTTTAATAAGAATATATAGAATATATTATTATTTTTCGTTAACAAAAATAATTTTAATTTATAAACTAAATTTTTTATTATTTATAAAATTTTGAATAAACCTAGTTATTTTATTTTTAATTTATTTAAAAGCCTTTTTATTTTGATATTTTTATTTATTAGTAATATTATATTTTCTTTTTAAAAGAATCTTATTAGTTTTCTTCTTGTATTAATATGTTTTATATAATTATTCTAAGTTTTTTAAATTTCTTTTATACAAGTTTTATAAGTTTTTATTATTAAATTTAATTAATTCTTAGTAGTTAATATTTTTATTAATAATTTAAACTTTTCAATAATTTTCAAATGGTAATTATATTTTATAAAATATGAAATTATTTTTATTATAATTTAATAGATATTATTATATATTAATATTATTACTGGTAGTAATTTTACTTAATTTTTTTAATCATAATTATAATAACTTCTTAAATAGTACTTTAAAATTTAATTTATTCTTTTTATTTAATTATTTATTTATAAGTGGAATATTATAGAGAGCTTTATTATAACTTTTAATATTTTATATAAAATTATTTAAAAATAAGAAATAAATATCCCTTTTTAGTTTAATATTATTATTTAAAAAAAATTATTATTTACTAAATATTTAATATACAATTAAACTAACATTAATACATTTAATTTATTTATATAAAAAATAAAAGATACATATTTTATTAACTTGTTTATTATGATTTATATTATATTATAAGTAATCTTATTTCCTATCATTAAATCAATAATTTCAGATAATTTAATAATAAAATCCATTAATATCAAATATTATAATTATTCCAATATCTTTAAAAATTATAATAATCTTTTTAGTTTTGTTTTTTCTAATTTTATTTTTTAATACACATTATAGGCTAAAATATATTAATAAATAAATTTTATATACCCTAAGAAATAATATTATTATAAAAATAATTTTATTATTTTTACCTTATTAAAATTTTTTATTAATAATAAGTTATATATCCTTATAAATACTTCCTTTCTTAACTATAAAAAACTGTAAATAAGATAATAAAAATATAATAATTTATTAACTTTTATTTTATATTTTTTTATCTAATTAACATCCCCTTTCTCTAGTAATTTGATTATTCTTACTACTATAATATTTTTTATATACATTTTTTATATAACTTTATTTATTATCATAATTAATAATATTAATTATTTTGGTTTAAATAATAGATATAAATTCTTTATTATTCTTTTTTAAAATATAATCAGGTTTGTTTGATAATATATGTCAGCACGTGAATAATACGTATATATAGGGTAATCCGGGCACCACAGGCTAGATTGGTTATCTAGTAATCGGCTTTTTAGCCCAGCCGCCAGCGCCCGGACGCGGCTTGATAATATATTTACTATATATTTATTTTAATTTATATTTTATTAAAAAATTAAATTAAGCCATTTCTTCTAATTAATTAGCTTATTTTTAATTCAATTTCTTTAATATTATAAAATATATTAAATTAATATAATTATTTAATATTATTATTATAAATTTTATTTCTTTTAAATATTAATATTTATTTTTAGGTTATTTTAACTATTATTAACAATTCTTAATTATAAATATCTATTTTTAATTAAAATTATCTTTTTATTATAAAATCTTACCAAATATTATTTATTATTTTTATATTTTTTAAAAAATATTTTATGATTATATAATCTGATATATTTATTTCTAATAATATTTGTTTCATTAAATTTTAGTGTTTAAATATTATACCATCTATTTTTTTGAATTTTAATTTTAATTAATTAAATATGATTTTATATTTTTCTATTTAAAACATTATAACTTCTTAATTTTTGTTATTAATAAATATATTATATTGTTATAATATAATATAAATTATTTATAAAAGTTTATAAATTTTAGGAATTTTTACAATTATTTTAATTTTTCTAGTTCTAATTAATTTATTACCATTTACATTTTTCATTTATTTATAATAATATAACAACAATAAAATTTAGAAAATTAATATTATTCTTTTTCAATTTATATTTTTTTAATTTTATGAATAATAATTTTATTAAAATTTTTAATACTTTTCATACATATATTCTTATTTTTTATTCAAAAATATTGGGATATTATCTAGATATATAATAATAAATATATTTAGAAATATTTAAAATATATTATTTATTAATATTTAAAATAATTTTAGTATATTTATTAATTTAAATAGTGTTATTTAATACTTGAAAGATTTGTATTATATTCCAAAAACTATTTTTTTTTTTTTTTTTAATATCCTAATTCTATTATATATATTTTTTATATCCAATTTTATAAAATATTATACCTTACTCAAGCAATCCATTATTATATTAATTAATAATAAAATATACCAGTTTTTTATTGTAATATTGTTTAAACTATAATAGTTTATATATAATTATAAAAATTTTTCTTTTTCTTTTTTAACAAATAGTATTAATATATTAATTAAAAATAAAAATAACTATAAGAATTTGTTAATTAAATTAATTTTAATATAATTTTTTAATTTTTAATTTTTTTTGTTATTAAGTTTATATATAAGTTTTTATAAAAAATTATATCCTTTTTAAAAAAGGATTTTATAATCTTATTGTTAATATTTTAATAATTTATTAACTTTTTTTTTATTAAATATATTTATAAAGTTTTAAAAATCTTCTAATATTTTAATTACCTTTATTATATTATTTTATAAAATTTTAAAAATATATTCCCTTATCTTTATTAATATTATATTATCTGTTTTTAATAATCTTTTAAATTCTTTTAATATAAATTTTAGAATTAAATTTTGTTTTTTTCTTTTTTTTTAAAAAAAAAAAATAATGTTATTGTTATTAATAAAAAATTTAAATTTTATTATCAGATTTTTTTATATATTTTAATCTTTTTATAAACTTAATAGTTTTATTTATTTAATTAATTCTTAAATTATATATTTTTAATTATAGAAAATCTAAGATTATATTAAATTTTTGTATTTTTATTATATTAAATTAAAATACTTTTTAATATTTTCTTATCTTAATTTTAAATAATATATATAATACCTTAAAATAATTCATTTATATTATTTATTAAAAATAAAGGTATTAATTAGTTTTTAAATTAAAATAGTAATTTTATATCTTTCTATTATTTATAAAACTAGAAAATTTAAAAATGATCTAAAATTTAAAAATATTCTGATATATTAATTATTTTTATTATCCTATAATTTTATCTTTAGTATAAAATAGGAATTTGATAGTAAACATCTTTTAGTAATTATTATTATAAAAATTGTTAATTTTATTTCTTTTTAACTTTTTTTGTTTGGTGATTAAAATTTTATTATTTTATTCTATTTCCTAAGTTTTATTTTTTTTGTAATTTATTTTTTTTTCGTTTTAACCTTAGCTTTTTTTATACTTTTTCAAATTATTATAAATAAACAATTATTTTAATATTATATAACCTACTTTACTATATAAGAAATATATTTCTTTTACTCTTCTTCTTTTTATTTATTCCCCTTATTATTATTATTAATATTTATACTTTTTTGTTTTCCAAAAATTTTATAATTATTATTAATATACTATCTAATTTTATTAAATTTAGGGGGGTAAAAAAAGTATCTTATTAAATATTCTCAAAGTTTTTAATTATCTAATATAATTTATATCTCTCTTTTACATTAATTATAATAATTATTATTTAATCTACTTTATTAAATTTTAATTTTATAGCTATAATATCTTATTTTATTCTATTTTTTAAACCTATTTAAAAGAAATATATTATTAAAAATTTATTTTAATTTAAAAATTTATCTCTTATCATTTTAAATTATATTATATATATTAATACTAATTCTTTTTTATTTTATAATATTTTTATAAGTATTATTTTAATTTTTTTTTTTCTTATTTAAATTATTAAAATATTTATTTATAATTTCTTTAAATATATCCTAATTTTAAATTTAGGAATTTTTTTTTTGATATATCTACTTATATTTTTAATAATATTTAATCCCCTATTATTTTTTTTATTAAATTAAATTATTAAATATCAGGATTATATTTTCAAAATAAGATCTTAATTTTTATAAAAAATTTTAATTTTATATAAATATATATTTAATTTATATATTTTAGGGGTTTTCTTGGTTTATTATTTTTTTATATTTTTTATAAGTTTTTCGTTAATAACTTAAATTATATTTCCTTAAAATAAATTATCTTTTTTTTTTCCTATATTAATTATTATAATAAAACTCTTAATTTGTTATTATATTTTTATAACTTATTAATTTCTTTTATTTAATTTATTTTCTAAGAATAATTTTACTACTCTCACTATTTTAAATTTCAATTATTTTATATTTTCGTCAATTCTTAAAAAGGATATTAAATTAAAAATTATTTTTATATTTATTAATTTAAATATCATAGCTTCCTATATATTTATATCTTAATAATTTAGTTTAATAATATATAATACTATATAATCTATTTATAACCTAATAAAACATAAGAAAAACTTGGAAATTAATATAATAAATCGAAAATATATAGATCATTTATTTATAATAATAATTATTAAACAATAAATATCCTTATACCCTAATATATTCTCTAAATACATAAGAACCTAATTAGCACAACAATACTTAATTAAAAATATTAGGATAGTTATAAAATCTTAGATATTGTAATAATATTAAAATCTAGTAATTACCACCACCATTCAAGCCTTGTGGGCCTTACGGTTCTAAGGTGGTCACATATCAGGTTGTGCTGGAGCATGACATATAGCTAGATCATACCTCATCTTTATAATATTATTTTTTATAATAGTAAAATTACTGAAGAAACAATTAAATAATTTAGATGCTAATATTATATACGCTTCTAGTTTATTAATAAGTAATAATTCAAAAACATCCCATATACTCAACCAATTAGAGATATCTTAACACAACACATATTAATAATAGCTTAATAGTTAAGTTACTAAATTATAATAATTTGGTAGATGAACTACCAAAATATTAATTTATAGTAGTCTGATAACTAAGTTATTAAATTATTATATTTATTTTATAAATATTATGTATATAAGATTACTGTTAGAATTAATAAAGAGTTCTGTTTTGTATTAATTAATATTAATTATAATATAATAATCTAATCTTATTGTTTATTCTATTATTATTAGATATTTTATTTATAACCTTTAGCTTCTATTTTTAGCTTTATTTATATTCTTTTAAATTAAGATCTAATAATTAAAAACTAAAAATCCAAAATCCAAAACAAAACTCATTATTTTTGGTATTTCGGTAATAAAAATAGGTATAATACTTTAATTAATCACTTTTAATTTAGTTAAAAAGTATATAAATAAAAAAAGATATTAAGATTTATAACTATAAAATTGAGAATTTTGGATTAAAATCTAAAAGATTAGAATTTAAATTAGAATATAAATCAATATTAGATAATAATAATAATTATATAGTTAGATTGAAGATCTAGAGAGTAATAGATTTATAATAATTATTTAACCTTCTCATATCAATTTATTAAATATAAGTTTTAAATCTTAAGCTTTTTTCTCTAATTTAAAATTTCTTTTATTTAGAAATTAAAAATGTGAATAATAAATTTTATGTAGGTTTATAAATTAAAAAAAGTAATTTAATTTCTTATAAAAAAAAATATAAAAGTATAGATAAAGAACTATTGATTATTAATATTATTAAATATTTAAGAATTTAGAATTAATAGCTATAACTTTCAAATAAATCTATTATCAATTAAATATATCTAAAGTTATAAATATTAAAGAAGAATTCTATATTTTTTAAAAAAATTGTTATAAAAGAATCTAGTGAAAAAAAACCTAAAATTTATTAAATCTAAATTTATATTACAAAATAAAAAATAAAAATAAAAAAAATAAGAAATTTATATAACTAATTAAAAAGGAATGTGTATCTAACAAGAATTTTAACAATTTTGATAATTTAAATAGTTTTGATAAATTGGATAATAGTTTTAATAAATTAATTAAAATTATTAATATAGATAGATATGATAAAGGTTATAATATAAAAGATATTAATAATAATATATTAAACTTTTTATAACACAGAACTATTAAGGTATTTAAATTAAAAAATTTAATTAAATTTAAAAAATAATTTGAGAAATTTGATTAATTTTTTAGAATTTTGAAAAATCATTTCATTTTTTATTTATTTAGTTTCTTAATAAGATAATATAAAATTTATTATACTTTACTTTACTTTAAAAAAATCATCTTTATTATTTATAATATTTATTAAACTAAATAATATAACTTTATTTTGTAAATATATAAAATATATCCTAATAATTAAAGATATTATAAGAAATTAAGAATTATTTATAAAATTCTTATATAGAATTTATAGATATAAAAATAAAATAAAAAAAGAAGTTTTTAAAAAATTAAAAGGATTTAAATAAAATATTTTAATTTAAAAATTCTTTTAAAAATTTAACTAATATATTGTTTTAATAAAATATAGTAATAATGTTCTATTATACTAAAAAAAAATTTAAATTTTAATAAAAATAAAAAGTTATTGAATTTAAAACCTTATATTTCGAAATAATATATTAAAAAATATAATTTATAATTATCTAATTTAATAATATATAATTTAATAATTATTAAAAAAAAAGATATCTATATTTTATATATTATTAATAATAATAATAAAAAAAAGCTTAATCTTAAAGATAAAAAAAAGAAATTTAACTGGAATAAAGAAATAATAATGGATATTAAAAAAAACTTATAATCTAGCTTCTATAGATTTTAGTATAATTTAAGGAAGAAAAAATAATGGTTAAAAAAAAGTGTTAAAATCTAATATTTTATTATATTTTAATTATAATAAATTTGGATATATAATAAAGAATTGCCGAAAATTATTAAACTTAGAGGTAATAGAAAATAATAAGAATAATATGTTTATTTTAATATAATGTAAAGTTTAAAATTAATAACCAAAAATTCTAAAAGAGTTTAGAGATATATTATAAAAAAAAATTAATAATAAATTCACTAATATCTTATTTAATAGTAAAAATTCCAATATTATGATCCTCACTCTTTAAATATAATCGAAAGTAGAAGGATTAATAGATTTTGCTGAAAAATTTAAAGATATTTTTATGATAAAAACTAGTTTTTTATATTTAAAGAACCTTTTTTAAATCTTGTTATTTAAAAAGAATATTATTGGTTATAATAGAATTTATTAGTAAATATAGATTATAAACAAAACTCTAATTAATAATAAATTTATAAAGAATAGAATAAAAAATATATTAGAATAATATTTAAAAACATCTGATTATTACATCCTATTATTTATTTAAAAAAGAAATTAGGTTAATATCTAAATATAATAAAAAATCAGAATATATTTAAATATATTATAACACCTAAAAATAAATAAAAAATATAATTTCTTTAATTATAAAAAAACAATTATTTAATTTAATCTTTAATTAAAAATATAGCTAATTATATGAAGAGAATATTTATAAATAATATAAACTTGAATATAATTATTTAAAAAAGTAAGTTATACAATAATCCATTAAAAACTATATTTAATTATTAAAATAAAAATTAATAAAAAGTAGAAATAAAATAATATATAATTAATTTTATTTATAATAAAAATATTTATATATAATATTATAATTATTTAATAATAAAAAAAGAATATAAAGGAGATTTTATTATTAATTAAAAATAATATTAAAGAATTATTAATTTAGAAAATATACAATTAAATTATAATTATATTATTATAAATCTTATAATAAAGGATTTTTTAAAAAAAATTAATTTAAAAATTATATTTTACACTACAAAATCTTATTTTATATTTATTATATAAAACCAATTCTAGATAAAAGATATAATAAATACTTTAACACATATAATATATTACATATACATTAAAAGAAAATTATTTTTATTACAATCTTATATATTATATAAAATATTAAACAGCTTAGATTATAAAAGAAAAAGTTATTTATAAATAGAAAAAAACATTAATAAAATTACTAATACTATAATATGATAGTTAATAAATATTATTATAAGGATTATAAATAATAATACTTTTAGAAGAATATTATAGAAGTAGTATTATATAATATATAATATATTTTTTAAAATTAAAAAAGGATTTGATTGATATTATAATTTCTGCAATATTATAGAAGATTATAATTATAAATTTAATAAATATATAAATAATTGTTAAATTTATTTTAATAAAAATTTTATTAATAATAATTAATTTTTTAATCATAATAATTTAAATTAGGGATATTTTAAAAAATAAAATAATTTAAAAGATTTAATAAATACTTATTTTAATATTTTAATATAATAAATTAATAATATCTTGAACTTAATATTAATAATAAAAATTATCTTATTCTTAATATTTATATTAATAAAGTATAAATTAAAATTTTTATAAATGATAGAATAAAAACTTATTATCTATTTAAAGAATATATCATATAAAATAACATTTTTTGTATTAAATTAGATATATTAATATTAGTTTAAAATATAAATAAGAATTTAATAAAATATTTTAAATATAAAATAAATATTGAGTTGATAATTTAAAAATATATAAAATAATTAACTATAAATATCCTTTAAATTATAAATAAATAATATTAAAATATAATTAGCTTATAAAATATAATTTAAGTATAGAATAAAAGGATAGGATAATTTAATTTAATAAATATAATTATAAAAAATTAACATCCTAAAAAATATTTTAGTTGAAAAATAAATATCTAAAAAAATATATCTATACCTTGTAATATATTTATTTAATAAAGAAATTAAAAAGAAATTATAAAAGAAATTTAATATAATTAAATAAATTTTATTAAAACCAAAGAACTAATTCAAACTTTAAATATTCAAATTTTAAAATAGATTAAGGAATAAAGTAAAAATATATTTAATTTATTAAAAAAAAGATAAGTTTTATTAAAATTTAAGAAATTTATATATTAAATATTTATAGAAGGAAAACAATTTAAATATATACTAATATATAATCATATATAAAAAAAGATAAAAGTTTTAAAAGAATTTTTAAATAAAAACTTATAAACCAGATTTATTTAATTTTTAAGTTTATTAGTAAAAATACTTATTTTTTTTGTATTTAAAAAAAATAAAAAACTATGTGTACTAAAGTTTTAATATTATTATTATTAAAAATCAATATTTATTACCTTTAATTAGTAAATCTTTTAACAAAATTCAAAAAATAAAATACTTATTTAAAATTGATATTTATAATATATATAATAATTTTAGAATTATTAAAAAAGATGTATGGAAAATAGTTTTCTATTGTAAATATAGATTTTTTAAATATAAAATTAATATATTTAAATTAATTAATATTTTAGTATTATTTTATATTTAAAATATTTAATAAATATAATCTTAAAATTAAAATATTTAAATTAGAATATGATATAAAAAAAATTGAATTTTCAAAAGTTATTATTCTTTTTTTAATAATATTAAGATAAATTTAATAAAAATCTAATCTATTTAGGAATAATTTATATTATAAAATCTAAAAAATAAATAATTTTTTCTTAAATTTTATAATTATTATAGATAATTTGTTAAATAATATAATTATTTTATATATATTTTTTTTAAAATTTACTAAAAAAAACTTTAAATTTAATATAAATAAAAAATATATAAAAGTTTTTAAAATATTTAAAAAAATATTTATTATAATATTAATCCTCAAATTTTATAACCCAGAATTATTAATTAAAATTGAAATAAATATTTTAAAAACAGTTTTTAGTATATACTTATATTAATGATATTAAGATAAAGAATAATATTTAATAACTTATATCTTATATAAATTTAATATAATAGAACTATAATATCCTATATATAATTAAAAATTTATAGTAATAATTAAAGTTTATAAGAAATAGAAAATATATTTATACTAAATAAAAAAACCCTTCATAGTTATATCTGATTATAAGAATCTTATTTTCTTCTTTATTATTAAGAAATTTAGTAGATAATAAATTTATTAATAAGAAATTTTTAATAAATATAATATAAAGATAATATATTTTAGAAGAAAAAAGAATATTAAAGTAAATACTATTAATAAAAAACCTAATTTTATAAAAAGAGTAAAATCTGATAAAAAAGCTATTTTTTAAAAAAAAAGAAGATAATTTTATAATTAATATAATACTAGTTATTATTATATACACTTTTGAAAATAATTTTAATAAATAATTTTAACAAAATTATTAAAAAAATATTATAGTAAAAAAATATTAAAATAAATAAATAATCTATTAATCAATTTCATAGTTAAGAATAGTATTATATTATTTAAAAACCTTTTTTATATTCTAGATAAGAAAATTTAATAAAAATTAATTAAGAAATACCATAATTAATTAATATATAGTTATTTAAAAATAAAAAAATTTAAGAATTCTTAATTAAATAATATTTCTAGCTTTAGATATAATAATATATTAAATTATATATTAAAATTTATAATATATATTATTAAAACAAGCTTAGTAAATATTAATCTTATAAAATTTTATAATCTTATGATATATCAAGTGTATTATTCCAAGTTATTACCTATAATTTTATATAAGGATTATTAAAAACATAAAATGTTTTAATAAACTAAATTTATAATAAAATCTTTATAATTATAAACAAATTTAGTAAGATTATTATATTAGAATTACAAAATTCTAATTAATTTATTAAAAAATTTAATTTAATTTATATTAAAAGAGTATTCAGCTAATATAAAATATAATATATATATATATAACAAAAATTTATTAATAAATAATAAATTTTAGAATTTTTATATAAATTAAATCAGAATTAAAATAAATATCACCATTAAATTTTATATACGGATTAATAAATAATTAGAATATATTATCTAAATTATTAAAATTTACTTACAATTTTTATCAATTATGTTTAGAATAATTAGGTAAAACTATTATTAATAATTAAATATATATTATATAAAATTTTTAAAAAATAAACTTCTATCAATTTTTTTTTATTTTTTATTTTAAAAAAAATTATTTTAATAAATATATTAAAAATATAAAGAATCTTTATAATAATTTTTAAAAGGATTTATTATTTATAAATAAATAAATAATTTATTATTATAAGCAAAACCGAATAAAAGTATTTTTTTTTTACAAAAGGAGATAAAACATATTTATTTATTAAAAACCTTAAAACTTAATAATTAATAAAGATTTGGATTATTAGAAATGTAAATTTTATAAAATTATTAAGAAATTTAAAAAATATATTTTTAAATTAGATATACTAGGATTTTTAAAAATATATTATATTTTTATATTTTCTTTTTAAAACTCATACTAAAAGGTTTATAGGAAGATAATAATAAAATTAAAATTAAATATAATAATTATACTAAATATAAAATTAAAGAAATCTTAAATAAACTTAATAAAAATAATAAATATTTTATTAAATAATTATCTTTATATAAATCAAAAAATAACTTATAGTAATTTAAAACTAATATCTCCACTAACTTAATTAAAGAATATTTTAAGAAATTTAGGATATTTATATAACAGAATACTAAATTATTTAAAAAAAAACAAAAACATCCTAATAAAACTTAAGAAATTGTATTATAAAAAATTAGTAGATTTTGAAATAAAATATAACCTAATATTTATTTTATTTTATTTTTGATATTATTTATATATATAATATTTATTTTTTATTAGTCTCACATAAAATTAATTAAAATCCTACTCAAAATCTAATATTAGTTAGTATTCTTATTTCTTATTATAATAATTTTATATTAATTAATAAATCTGTTTACTTATATATTAACTTAGAGAAATTAAAGACATCAATAAAGTATTTAGAAAATATAATAAGAAAAAATATTAGATATGATGAAAAATCTAAAGATTTAAGAAATATAATAATTGTTAAAAATTAAATATATCTTTTTAATTTTCTAAAAATAAGAATAAATACTTTTAAAAACCAAATTAAAGCCAAAAATTATAATTAATAATTATAGAATTTAAAGGAATTAATTTAGAAATTTTTTAATTTAATTTAATTATTTTTTAAATTATACTTTTAGTTTTAAAATATTTTTATTTAATAACTTCTACTATAAGGATATATTTTTTATAATATAGTATAATTTCAATATATTTCTATTTAAATTATTTTAATTTCTTTTTTTTAATATTATTTATATAGAAAGTTTAGCAATTTTAATTTAAAAATCTATTTATTTTTATTTTATTTTATTTTATTTTATTTTATTTTTGTTTATAATTATTAATTTATATATTAATTTGATTAATTATTTAAAATTAATTAGTATTATTTTTAGTAATTTTTGAATAAAATATTTATAAAAAGTTGTTATATAAAAAAATTTATTATCCTTTATATAAACTGAATAATATTTAAAATCCATTATAATAATATATTTATGATTTAGAACAATATTATTAATATAATATTGATAAGGAAAATCTGCAATTTTATTATATTATTCAATATATTTTACTTATATAAGATTTTAAAAGCTTCGTTTATTAAAATCCTACCAAATTATATTTCTTTTTTTAAAATAATTTATTAATATTTATATTAATTTTAGAAAATATATTAATTATCTATAATAAAAGAATATTTTATAATTTAAATTTAAATTTATTATATTAACATTACACACAATATTTTTATAATTTATTTATATTATCTAATTGTATATTCACTTATAGGAATTATAGTACTAGGCCAAAAGTCTGTTGACGAATCCAAAAACACACCCAAAGTAGTTGGTTCTATGACGCAAGAACTCGCCCAATTCTATTTTAAAAAATAATTAAAAAATAAATATCAATAATCCTTTACTATTTCTATTAGAATAAAAATTTATAAAAATTCTTCATAGGTTTTCATCAAACAGCAAGGATTCAAAAACTGTACCCTGATAAAATAAAATAATTTGTATGGTAAATTTAATTTTTACCATATAAATTTAAATTTTTTTAGAAGGGGTAGTTTTGTATTACTAATAACTCGATGAAAATCTTTGAAAAAAATTTTTAATTTTTAATTTTGAGAGAAAATTGGTAAAAAGGTCGATTTGTTTATTTAGTTTTATTTTTAAGCAAGGATTGCTGGTTTTTTATGGTTATGAAAAATCCAAAAAGTACCAATTTTGTATGGGAAATTTGAGTTGTCAACAGACTTTTGGCCACAAACTATACTTTATAAAAAAAAAATCTTTGTATAAATAATTTTTATATAAAATTAATTATAAAACTTATGATATTTTTATAATATTTATCCCACACCTTACTATTTACCTTATAGAATATTTCTTATAAAAATATTTCTTATAAAAAAAGTGTTATAAATTTATATAATAGGGTGTACCTTAGAGATTAATTATTTATATAAAGTTAGTTTTTATATTAAGTATTAAACTTTAGATTTAGTATAGTTAGATCATATTTTATTTTTATAATATTATTTCTTATGATAGCAGAGTTGTTGAGAAAACAGTTAGATTATTTAGATATTAATATTATATAAGTTTTTAGTTTATTAATAAATAATGATTTAAGAGTATTTTGTATACTTAATTAATTAGAGATATCTTGGTATAATATATATTAATAATAGTTCGGTAGTTAAGTTATTAAGCTATGGTAATCTGATAGATAAATTACTAAGATATTGATTTATAATAAGTAGTTAAACTATTAAGTTATTATTTTTATTTTTATAAATATCTATTATGTATATAAGATTATTGTTAGAACTGATGAAAAACTCTGTTTTTTATTAGTTAATATTAATTATAATATAGTAATTTAATCTTATTATTTATTTTATTATTGTTATATATTTTATTTATAATTTTTAGCTTTTATCCCTAGTTTTATTTATATTTTTTTGAATTAAGATTTAGTAGTTAGAGATTAAGAATCAGGAATTTAAAACAGAACTTGCTACCTCTGATACTTCAGTAACAGGGGCAGGTGTAACAAAACCTTAAATTTTAAATATTATTTAATATTATTTAATTTTTTAAATATAATATTTTTTTTAATTTATTCTTTATAATTGAATTTTTTTTAAAAATTTTAATTTTAATTTCTAATTTAATTTCATTTTAATTATTTTTTAATTTCCGGAACTTTTTTTATCTAATAATATTTTTAAATAAGAATAGGATTGTCAGGCCTCAAAGCCAGCCCAGCCATTCTAATATTACAGCGCGGTATCATATGCCATAATATAACAAGATCAACATATCAATACCTAGTTCTTATAAAAGGTCATTATTATAGAGAAGGTTTATAAATAAAAGACATCTTTACAATAAACATCACTGCCTGCACCTTACCGCCCTTAGTATATATAAATATAAAAACATATAAATAATAGAGATTAATTCTTTATTCAATAATTTAATTATTAGGTTCTATAAATTATTCTAATTCCTGTATTTATATAAAACATATTACTATAGTAATATATAGTTTAATATTTTATTAAATTACTTTTTAACCATTTTATATAATTATGTTAACTCCTGTTGGAAAACATAATACTTATTTTAAAATATTAAATATTATTATACTTATTTCTGTAGTAAAATAAGAAAATCTAGCTTTGGAAATTAAAAAACCTGATGAATTTGATATTATAATAATAATCCAAATTATAAGGCTCTTTTTTAGACTAGATATTTATATAGAAGACCGCAGCAAAACACAGCTTTTTATTTATTAGCTTAAATTTTTTTTTTTAAAAATTCTTTATTATTTAAAAATACTGATAAGTAATTAAAAATATAATATATTTTTAATTAGTTATATAATATTATAACTGAATAATTAATACTATTTATTGTAAAAATATATAATAAAGAAAATATATCAGAATTTGTGATATAAAATACCTTTAAATAAATTATAATTAATTAATTTAGAGATTTAAATAATAAAGAAAATACTAAATATACTTTATTATAGTTAAAATAAGATATTAAAATTTTTGATTATATAATTTATTTTAATATATTATATATTAAATTATTTAATTGGTATAAAGATATTTTTTAAATCTTATATTTTTAAAAATTGAAAGAAAAAATCTAGAAATTAATTATAATTTTAGCTCTAAGATAAATTGTTTTATTATGCTCTTAGTATTATATAATAAAAATAGAAGGTTTTTAAAATCTTTATAAGAAATATTATTTATATAATAATTTGTAATTTATTGCTTTATAAAGCTCTATCTTAAAAATAAAGATAAAAAAAATAATAAAATTTCATATAATTAAAATATATATATCATAATATAAATTTTTAAAATATAAAAAAAAAAATCTATACTTTAATTATAATTTATAAACTTATTGTTAAAAAGATTACTACTATTTTATATTTACAACTATATTAATAAGCTTAAGGTTAATAAATAAGTAAAAATAATAAAATATTTATTACCTAAAAAAAAGGGTATATATAATGAACTATAATTACTTATAATAATAATTAAATAATAATAATAAAATTATACCTTATAATTAATTATAACAATGCCTGACTGAAAAGGAAGGTTGTATTGAACCCCCCCGATGTCTGGGTTTTCCCCGCGAATGTTCCAGAAAAATGTGTTGATTTCGGCTGACTTAGAAATTTGAAAACTTGAAAAATGACGTCACTGCGCTCGGCCCCAGTCTCGGCGCCACACCACACAACACAACTGTGTGGTATGGGTTCGAGACTGCTCAGCAGAGGCGGATTGTGCGCTAGTATGAGGGATTTTCGAAGAGTCGAACATATAACACTTTAACAAGATGATCTACAGTCTTTTCAGTCAGGTTTAAGTGCTGCAACGCAGCCTTCTTGTATAACTATTATAAGAAAAGAAATAATATATAATAAAAATAATAATAAATTAAATAATATTATTTAATTTTATAATAATATAATATATATAATAATGTAAAATCTTGATAATAAGAAAAAAAGAAATAATATTATTTAAAGTAATTAATAATACATCTATAGTTTTATATAATATTGTATTATACCACTTTTATTAATAATTAATAATTATTAAAAAGAAATAAATTTTAATATTATAAAAATAAAAATGTTTAATATAATTTTTGGTTTATTATAATTTTAAAAGAATAATCTAAATATAAATTAGTAAGCAAGATATATTTAAATATATTAAAATATAAGCTCTTATATTTAAATTATAAGTATTATAGATGAGGTATTATTAATAGAAATATTATTTAAAGAAGATATTTTAATAATCAGAATAATAATGATAATAATAAATATATAAGCTATATTATTATATTTAGTATTATTCAAATATTGTAATTTTAAATAATTATTTATAAAAAAGGTAGTAGAATAATTATTAAAATATTAGTTCTGAGATTATAAGATCTTATTAATATAAGATAAGATATCTTTTTTTAATTTAATTTATAAATATCTTTTGTTAAAAAACGTAGCGCTATACGCTTATATTAATAAGATAATAAAAAAAATTTTTATTAAAAAATTAATATCTTTGATAAATATATTAATTCTCTTTATTAAAAAAAAAATAGCTTGTTATAGTTTTATATCAATTATAAAAGATTAAATAATATTATTATTAAAAATTAATATCTATTACTTCTGATCAATAAATTACTTAATTAGTTATAGGATATAATGGTATTTATAAGATTTAATCTTTATAATATTTACAATCTGTTATATATTATTACGAAGAATGGAAGATAATATTTAAAATAAAATATAAATTATTTAAATATTTAATAATGTTATTTAAATTTATTAATATCTTAATTAGTTTTTAAGTATTATTTAAGATATAATTCTCTAATTTATTAAATATATATATTATTATTTATTTAAATGATATATTTATATATTTAAAGATCTTGAAAGATTATATTAAGTATATATATAATATACTAAAGTGGCTCAAGAAAATATTATTATTTGTTAAAATAGAAAAATATTAATTTTATTAAAAATAAATTAAATTCTTAAAAATTTATTATATTAATATAAGATATAGTAATAGATTTTAATAAGGTTAAAGTAGTTTAGAATTAGCTATTATTAATAATAATTAAAAATTATAATTTTTTTTAAGATTTATTAACTTCTATAACTGCTTCTTATTATAATATAATATAAAAATAGAAATATTAATAAGATTATTATATAAAAATTATTTATGGGAATAAAATAATAAGTAATATATTATATTCTCATATATTAAAAAGAAATTCAATACCGATATTATATTTTTATTTTTTAATGGGAAGAAATTAATAGTAATAAAAACTAATACTTTAAAATTTAATATTAAAGTATATTTCTTATAATAAAATATAGAAAAATATTAAATATTTATATACTTCTATAATAAGAAAATAAGTCTAGTAGAATAAAATTATATAATTTTTAACCAAAAAATACTAATTATTATTATAGTTATATATAAATAGAAGGAATATTTAAAGGAATTATAATTTTAAATTATTATTTATAATAATTATAGAAACTTAATATATTTCAGTATTTTAAAATATTTTAATACAAAATAAATAAAATAATCAGAAATTTTTATAAATTATAATTTTATTATATATTATAAATCTGATATTGAAAATATAATAGCAGACATTTTTTTATAATAAACTAATTATAAAAAAAAGAAGGATGATAAAAAATTTCCTTTTTTATTATTAAAATTAAGATAATTAATAATAATAATACCTTAATAATTACTATTATAATCGTAATTAATTTCTTTTAAAACTATAAAATTATAATAAAAGGTTATAGAAAAAATATAAAAATTAAAAAAATTATGAAATTAATTAATTAAATATAATAAAATATAATATATTAAAAGTTACCACTTAAAAAAAAATGGAACTCTAAGATTTGAAAATAAAATATATATCTTTAATATTTTAAATTTATAAAAGGAAATAATATATAATATATATAATATACTACTAACTAATTATTTTAATTAAAAAAAAATATAAGAATTGTTTATTTAAAATTATTATTTTTTAAAACATTTAAGCTTTATTTTTTGTTATATAACAAAATATCTACTAATATAATAAAATTATAAAAACATTATGAAAAAAATTATTATTATTATTATAAATATATATCATATTATAATACTCTATTTTAATAAATTTTATTATCAAATTATTAAAATTCAAAGATTTAATATTAGATAACAATTCTCCGCACCATAACATTATATAAATAATAATAAATTAATTAATTAAATTTATATATTTCATACTTTACCATAATAAACCGTAAACATATAAGTTTGTAAATTTATATATTAAATATTTATTATATAATAGATTTCTAAACAATTTTATTTTAAATAAAAGAAAACAATTTATTTTAAAATTTATAAAAATATTATATAAAGCGATAAATATTAAGAAAAAATATTTTACTAGAAATAAATAGTCAAATAGAAAAAATAAACCAAATATTAAAATAATATTTATGAAATTATTATAATTATAAGTAAGATGATTAAATTGATATACTACTTTTTACAGTATTTATATATAATAATACTTTCCAAATTATAATTAAAATAAACTTTTTTTATATTAAATATAGCTATTATCCGCGGTTCAAAACGGGAAGTGTTATTATTATATGTGTATTAATAGAGGAGTATTTAAGATATATATAATTTATATTATTTAAAGATTTTATAAGTTTAAAATAATTAAGTATAATATTATAATAAAAAACAAAATAATATATTTATTTATAAAATTAGAGATAAGGTCATACTTTTTAATAAAAATATAATAATAAAAAGATTTTTAAAGAAATTAGAAATAAGATTTCTTAACATAAAATTACAGTTTGTGTAAATTTATATATTATTAAATTTATGTTATTATGTTTTATTAATATATAATATTTTATATATCTTTAATTAAATCTTATATAATTAATAAAATTTATTCCAGTATATTAGTATTAATTTAATTAATATATTTTAATTATATTAAATATATTTAGAGTTTTAAATTTAATTTTTATTTTTATTAATTTTAATTTTTTATTATTTCTATTTTTAATTTTTTTTTTATTAATTAAGATTTTTAGTTAATATTAGATAGTATGTATTTTAAAAAGTATTATTTTATTCTCTTTACTTATATTTTTTGAATTATTAGATTTTAGAGAAAAGAAAAGATACCTTCTTTTATTTAATTAAAAGTATGTTAGTATATATTAAAATAATTATTAATAATTTTATTAATATAACTAAAACACTATATTATTAAATAAAAATTAATAAAAGATTTAATGTAATAAAGAAATTATATAAATATTAAATAATATAAAAGAATTTTATTAACTATTTAAAATTCTTTATCTTATTATTAAATTATTTATAAGAATGGTTTAGAGAAATTGGGAAATTTAGAATATATTAATAATTTGATTTAAACTTAGTTAAAATTTTATAAATGCTTATATTAATAAAGAAATTAATCTGATTAATTTAAAATATATTAGAAGATTTTAAAATAAAAGTTATATAAAAGATTAGGTTTTAAATATATTTATAAATAGATATTAATAAATTAATAGAAATTTAAAAAAATAAATTTAGATTTATATTATTTAAAAATATTAATAATTTTCTTTCTTTTTTATTAAGATAGATTCGTAATAAAATTTTTTTTTCAAATATTTTATAATAATAATAATCTTATTTTAGTATATTTAAATAATATTTTCTAAACATATAATATTTACCTTAAATAAAATATAATTTTATATTTATATTAAAAATATTTATATTTTTTATACAATCTACAATCTATTTATTATATAAATAAGATATATATAAACACATATAATTATTATTATATATAAAATTAATACCAGATTCTATTAAATTATTAAAATCTTTTTTAAAGTTTTATCTATTTAATAATTTTAGTATCTTAAATATAATATTTCAGATATTAATATTTATTTATAATATTTCTTATTTATTAAGGCTTATTTTTTTAAAATATATTAAATAATAATGTGAGTTCTAAGTAAATATAAATAATTAATTATAAACATTAAAAAGTAGATTATTATCAAAAAAATAAACTATAATTTTTTATTTTTAAAGAAATTTATTAAATAGATAATATTTAAGGCGCAAATTATTAGTATAAATATTAAATTACACAATAATATCTTTTAGAAAATTATCAGTATTTAAAAATAATATATAAAATATAAATTTATAATTCAAATACCTATATTATCAGTTGTATCAATACATTTCTAAATAAATATAAGTATTATTTTTATTATACTTCTAAGTAAAAGTATATATTAGATTATTAGCATATATTAATTATTTAAAAAGGTGTTAAATATAATTTATAAATTTTTAATAAAAATATTAATAAAACTTAAATTCAGGAATCTTTTAATTATAAATAGTTAATGTAAAATTGATATTTATACCATTTACTATAGTATTTAGATATTTCTAAAATATATAAGTAAATATAAAAGAAATAACTTTAAATAATAATAGTTTGATATTAAAATATTTATCAATATTTATTTTTAAGATTTTTAATTATATAAACCATTTTGTAAATTTATAACTTATATAATTAATGAATAAGTTAAAAAAGATTTTTAATTAATTTATTAAAAATGTTAAAATATTCTTTTGGTTATTTAGTATTTAATAAAATTTCTATATAAAATTTAATCAAATTTTCATCAATAATAGGATTTAAAAGTAACAATAAATATAATTTGTTAAATATCTGTTATTTAAATAAACTATAAGTTATTTAATATCTATTAAAACCTTTTATAAAGTAGTTTTATATTTTTAAAAATGTATTTTTTTTATAATAATTTTGTTAACCGGTGTGATTATAGATTTTATTATAGTAATAATATTTGATTAATATAATTAACAAATTAATAATATATTATTATTTTTAAGTTAGTTCAATATAAGTATAAAAATATTTAGAGTTTTAAGTTGAGATTTATAATTATATATTGGAAATCTGGTGGTTATTATCTTTTCCTTATTTTATATATAAAATAGTTTATTAATAAAATATATAATCTTTTTTTTAAATTAATAATATTTAAAAATATTAAAAAATAGTAGTTACTTTTAATAATATATTAGTTATTTGAGTAAAGTTATAATTAATAATAATATAAAAAATAATAAATATTATAATTAAAAGAAAATAATAATAAATAATAATAAATAATAATAAATTTATATTTTATTAAATAATCTAATTTAATTTAATTTTTATCTATCCCCCTTAGTATTATTAAATAAATATTTAGAATTTTTTATAATGTTTTAAATTTATATATTAATATATTTTATTAATTTCTTAAAAAACTATTTTAAAGTTATAAATATATTATTATAATAAATTTCCAATATTTATAACAAATTTAAGATTATTAAATTAATATTAAATATATCTATTATTATCATATATTTATATATATTAAAAAAAACTATTCTAAAAACCTAGAATTTTTCATTTCTATTAATAAAAAAAAAAATTATAAATAATATCTTTAATAAATTTATTTAAAATAATAAAAATCTTTAATAAAATATTTCAAATAATAAATATTTGTTAATATTTTCAACTTTTATATTCCTATTTTTATCTTTTTATTAATTTTTATTACTATCAATAATACTATAATAAATACTAGTAAATTAACAAAAACTAGCAAAAATAAAAATGTATCAATAAAAGTTAGTAAAAATAATTTTAAATAAATTATTTTTTAAAGGTAAAAGAAAAATTATAATTATAATTAAAATAAATAAATAATAATATAACCTTAATAATATAAAAATAATAAACATCCAATAAAAGCTAATAAATATCTATAATTACCAATACACAAAAATAAGAGAATTACAATTTTAGATAATGATAATAATAACAGTACTATTAATAATAATATAATTATAAGAAGTAGTATAATAACAAAAGTTAGAATTAAAAAAGTTCGAAAAAATTAATTAGATATAAAAAATTATTAAATTATTAAATACTTAAAATTAATTAACATTTTTTAACAATTTTTATCAATCTTATAACTAATATGATATGATCAGATAACAAGAT
>JAJTUD010000039.1:0-23750 GCA_036971385.1 Dactylellina parvicollis | reverse complement strand
TATAACAAAACTATTAAAAAGATAAAAGATTTAATATTATTTAAAAAAAATAAAAAAACTCTAAAAATAAAAAATAAAAAAAGAAAACCTAATAAAGATAAAATATTAGAAATATGAGATTTTAATAATAATAAAAATAAGAATATTTAAAAAAATAATAAGAATAAAAATTAAAAAAATGAGATTAAGGAAAAGAATATTGAGTTAAAAAAATTTAAAAAGATTTTAAAATTTTATTAAATTTTATAAAAAAAGTTTGAATCTTTTATTATATTTATTTTATTATAGAATTTTATTTAAAAATATTGAATTAATTAAATTAATATATATGTATATTATTTAATAAAAATATTTAATTTATATTAAAAATTTACTTATAAAGATTAAAATTATTATATTAATATATATATATATTAACATATTATATTATTTAAAAATTATTATCATTATTTTTTTTTTTTTTAAATACTACCATTATTTATTATATTGTTTTAAATTAATAATTATTATTATTATATTATACCATATTATTTTAAAACTATCTACTATTTTATTATAATATTTCTTAAAATTTTTTCTATTATGTCATATTATACCACGAAGTGGTATGGTATGGTATGGTATGGTTTTCTACCATACCATCAACAACACTAATTTCTAAGAATCAGGCATTATATTATATAATAATTTTCTTATCTTATTTAATAATAAGGATAACTTCTAATATATATTTCTTTTTATTTATTATATTAAAATAATAATTAATTTTTATCTTAAAAACTATTTATAAACTAAATTCTATTAATTAATTTCTTATTCCTTGTTTTATTTTTTTATAAGCCTTTATAAAGGGTTATAATTATTAGTAAAAAATATATATTATCTTATAAGCCTTAAAAACCTTATAAAATTCCAAAGTTTATAAAAATTTCTAATTTTAAAAGATTTTATAAAACCTAATTTATATTATACATTTAAAAAAATTAATAGATATTTGATATTTAAGAACCTATAATTATTAATAAATTTAATTTAATTGAGGTATTACTATAGTCTAATAAAATAATAATAGATATTTAATATTTATATTATAATTTTGATTGATAAATATAATATTATATTCTTAGAAATAATTAATAATTATATAATATCTAATAATCTACATCATAATATATATATTTTTTTAATAATAAATATTTATAGTCTTATTATAATTATCTTATAATAAATATTTATAATAATATTAAATAAAATAATTAATAAGAAAATTTTATTTAATTATTATTATTATTATAATTATTATTACTATTATTACTATTATTAGGAATAAAACTAATCAGGCTTTTTATTAATTATTTAATAATTCTTTTATTTATTATTTGAAAATTTTAGCAGCTTATAGCTATTTTCTATTATCTAATTAATATCTTTTTAAATTATATTTTTTTATTATTATTATCAATTTAAATAATATATTAAGAAAAACTAATTTAAAACTTAATATTAAAATAAATATTAATATATGATTTAATCAGATTTCTATAATACTATATTTATATTTTAAGATAATAAATTTATAAACTATCAGCTATTATGTTAAAAATATTTATGCCTGACTGAAAAGGAAGGTTCTACTGAACCCCGAGAATTTGCCGCTAGATCCTCTGGGAAAATGTATTGTTTTTGGCGGATTTAGAAATTTGAAAATTAAAAAATAATATTATTAATCTTAATACTTAATAACCTTTAATTAATAATAATTTTTATAAAACTGGATTTACAAGATATATATAATCTGATTAAAGTTATAATAAAATAAAGATAAATAAAAATAAATAATAATTATATCATTTAATTTAATAAATTTATTAGTAATCTTCGAAATACTATTTAATAAGATCTTATAAGATATAATTAATATTTATATCTAGATTTATTTTAAGAATATTATTATTATCTATTTTTATAATTAAAAAACCTATATCAAAGATATATAAAACATCTTAAAATATTTAAGAAAAACTAATTTATTTGTTAAGTTAAAAAAAACTAAAATTTTACAAAATTTTAATAATATTCTTTTATTTTTATTTAATAATGTAGTATTCTTGTTATGTTAATAAAATTATTAATAATTATTTTAATATATTTTAATAAATTTCTAATTAACAAAAAGATTTTCTTTTTTTTTTTAAATCGGATAGTTTAAAAATATAAGTAAAAAAAATGGGATAATATTTTTTAAAATACTTATTATCTAATATTAACTAAAAATCTTAATTAACGGAAAAAAAATCAAAAATAGAAATTAATAAGAAAATGAAATTAATAAAAAAAGATTTAAAAAAAAATTTAAAGTTTTGGATATATTTAATACAATTAAAATATATTAATTAAATTATTATATTGATATTATCTATTAATTTAAATATCTTAACAAGTGGTTAATAGATATTTTAAAACTTCAATATTATATTTAGATAAAAAAAGGATATTAAGTATTAAATTAGTTAATTATAATTAATAGATTACAATTATTTATTAAAAAAAACTTTTTTTTAAAATAAAAGAATTAAATTTTGAAATTTTTTTTAAAAATTTATCTTATTCAAAGTATTTTTAATCAGGTTTTTTTTTTAAATTTAATATAAGATTTAATTCTTTTATTTTAAAAAAAAAGTTTTTTTAATAAATAATTATAATCTGAATTTGACATTTAATTAAATAATAAAAATCTAGTAAAAATTTTATTAAATTAAATAATATATTGATACTTTAAATAACTAAATATTCAAAAAGTATTAATACTAAACAAATCAAATATTTAACAATTATTTTTAAATAAATATTATTTTAAAGAACCTTCCCATCTTATTAACAAAAGATATTATATAAATAATTTAAAAAATTATATATATTTATAAATATTTAGATCTTAATCAAAAACTTATTATTTTTCTTAAATCTTATAAATTAAAAATAATTAAATAAAAGATAATATTAGATAATTAAAATTTAAATAATTATATTTAATTTAATAATATATTTTATTAATTATATAATCAAGTTATAATTTTAATAAAAATTTTCTAAAATTTAGAAATTATTTTTATTTATTAAATATAATATATTAAGTCATTTTTATTTTAAAATTATTTACTATATTATAATTTTTTTCTATAAAAACAAAGAATATTAGAAAGTTTTTTACAAATATTATTTAGTTTATATTAAATTAATTTTTTAACAAGAAGGCTGCGTTGCAGCACTTAAACCTGACTGAAAAGACTGTAGATCATCTTGTTAAAATGTTATATATTCAACTATTCAAAAATCCCTTATATTAGCGCACAATCCGCCTCTGTTGAGCAGTTTTGAATCTATATCATATAAAAATTGTATTGTGTGGTGTGGCACCGAGACTACGTACCGAGCACAGTAACGTCATTTTTCAAGTTTTCAAATTTCTAAATCAGCCGAAATCAACACATTTTTCTGGAATATTCGCGGGGAAAACCCAGATATCGGAATACAACCTATCTTTTCAGTCAGGCATTTAAAAACAACTTTATTAATTATGAATTTGATTTTTATTAATTATTAATTCTGAATTAAAATTTAGTAAAAAATAATATAATGATTATAATTTAGGATAAGTTATTTTTAAAATATTTTTTAATTTTATTAATTTTATTAATAAAAAAATTATTTTTATTAATAAAATTAATTTTTAAGTATATTTATATTTAATAAATAATATTAATTTTTTTATTAATATTTATATATGTTTTATATTTATAATAAAAAAAGTCTTAAATATAACTAAAAATAATTAATATTAAATATTAAATAATTAATATAAATATATTAATTTTATTTATAAGATCTTTTTTAAATTTATAAATAAAATCTAAAATCAATATCTATCAATATTTTAATAATAAATATTAGATATTAAGTAATTAAAAAATTATAAATTAATTATATTAAATTATAAATTTTTAATATTTTTAAATATCAAATATCTATTACTTATATTAAAATGTAATGTTTTAATTTTTATTAAATAATTTAAATAATTTTTTTCTTAAAAATCATAATTTTTATATTTTTTTATATTATTTATATTTTTTAAAAATTATAATTCTATTATTTTAATATTTTTTAATAGATATTATCTTTTTTTGAGTTAATAAATATTCTTTATTAAACTTCTTATATCTTTTATATTTAATTAATTTAGAAAATATTAAAATAATTTTTATTAGAAAAATAATATTAATTTTATTTAAAAAAATTTTACTTATTATATTTTAGGTTTTAATTATTAAATATTATATATTTATAAATATATAGTTATTATTTTTTTAATCTAAATCTCAGAAGTAATAGATATTTATATAATTAAAATTAATTTTGATATTAGAGCTATGAATAGATGTTGAGCGTTTAATAAAAATTATTATTAATATTATTAATAATAAAGATATTTTAAATATTGTTAAAAAAATTAATAATAAAGATATTCATTTATTTTTAAGGATAATAAAAATGGTTTATATCATCTAATATCTATTATTAATTAATAGAAGTATAATTATAATAATTCTAATATTAATATGCCTGACTGAAAAGGAAGGTTTAGTTGAACCCCCGCGACCCAGGATTTGTGCCTGATCCTTCTGAAAAATGTGTTGTTTTTGGCTGACTTAGAAATTTGAAAAAGTGAAAAGTGACGTCATCATGCTCGGCTGATATATGTGGTGTTGTTACGAGACTGGTGTTGTTACGAGACTGCCGGGCCGCAGCTCGGAATTAGGAGTTATTTAATGCGCTGGTTTGCGAGATTTTCATGTAACATCCGATAAAATTAAAGTAGCCAGCCTCTTCTTCAGGATTTTCAGTCAGGTTTAAGTGCTGCAGCGCAGCCTTCTTGTTAATTTTATAATAAATAATAATTATAAGTTAGGATGATTTTAAATAAAAACTAATAAATCAAATAATATCTTAGTAATTAGTTAAATAAAGAAGTTATATTTTACTTTTAAATCTTTTATTAGATTAATAAAAGTTAATATTATTTTCTTATTATCTTATTTCCAAAATATAATTTATTTAAAAATTAATTTATTATCACTAATTTTAAATTAAAAATTAAAAAAAAAAATTTTATTCGATTTTATTAATTTTTTTTTTAATTTTTTAATTTTAATTATATAATAAAATTAAATATAATATAATATATTTATCTGATAATTTAACAATAAGATTTAAATAAATAAGAATCATATTTGAAGGTATTTTTTAAAATTTATAATAAATGTTTTAAATCTATTAATATTATTTATTTTAATAATGAATTCTTCATATTTAATAATATATAAATATATATTAATTAATTCATAATTTTATTAATAAATTAAGAATTTTTATATTTATATAATAGAAGTTATTTAAGATACTATTAAAAATATTTATTATTTGAAAAATATAAATATTTTAAGTTATGATAAATTTATTAAGACTTTTATTGATTTTTAAAAATTAATATTTCTTATAAATATTGATAATAATAAAAAAGTATATTTCAATTTTTTTTTAAAATATTACAAATTTATGAATAACTTTTTATAAAAAATCTTTATATACCCAACTATTTTAATTATAGTAATATATTATCATTAAAATTAATAAAAATAGAAATATAAAAGATCTTTTATTAATAGATCATCTAAATTTTATTATCCTAACCTAAATTATCATATACTTTGAAATTAATTTAAAATTATGAAAATCTAATATTAAAGATATAAAAATTAATAAGAAATTAACGAATTTATAAAATAAATCAGATTTTAATTATTTTATAAAACATATTTTTAATATTAATTTATTATAAATATTTTTAATATAATAATTAATAATTTATAAACTTATTATTTTAAAATATAAGTATAATATTATAGAAATCTAATTAAATTATCTATTAGTATTTATTTTAATATTAAACTTTAGATTAATTTTCCTTAATATATTATTCGAATTAATAAAAATAAAAAAGTAAAATTTAGAGAGATGTTAGCTAAATAATAAAAGATAGCTATAATTTACTAGAATTTTTGAAATAATAAATAAGAAAAATTATTAAATAATTAATAAAAAATTTGATTAATTTTATTTTTATATAATAATAATAATAATAGTAATGGTAATAATTATAATTATAATAATAATAATTAAGTAAAGTTTTTTTATTAATTATTTTATTTAATATTATTTTAAATATTAGATATCTTATTAATTATAAAACATATACAATTATAATAAAGCTATAGATATCTATTATAAAATATATATAATTATAATAAAACTATAGACATCTATTATTAAAAAAATATATATTATAATATAAGTTATTAGATATTATATAATTATTAATTATTTTTAAGAATATAATATTATAATTACTAATTAAAATTATAATATAACTATTAGTTTATAAACATCAAAAGTTTATTATTATTTTATCAAATTATAATAATGTTTTGATTAAATTAAATTTATTAATAATTATAAATTTTTAAATATTAGATTATCTTTTTTTTAAAAATATAATGTTAGGTTTTATAAAGTTTTCTAAAATTAGAAGTTCTTATAGATTTCAAAACTTTATAAAATCTTACAAAACCTATGAAATAATACACATTTTTTACTGATATTAATTTATTATAATTTTAAAAAAGTAATCTAAATATAGATTAATAAGTAAGATATATCTAAATATATTAAAATATAGGTTTTTATATATAAATATTATAAATAAAATATTATTAATAAAAATATTATTTAAAAAAGATACTCTAGTAATTGGAATAATAATAATAATAATAAATATATAAACTATGATATATTTAATACTATTAAAATATTACAACTTTAAACAATTATTTATAAAAAATAATAATAAAATAATTATTAAAATATTAACAAGAAGGCTGCGCTGCAGCACTCAAACCTGACTGAAAAGTCTAAAAATGTAATAAGCTCTACGTATATCTTTACTAAAAAACAAAAATCCGCAAAATAGTGTAAATTTCTTTTTTATTTATTTATCATATAACCAGTAGATCTAATCTTATTATTATATTATATATTAATTTTAATATGTAGTCTGACACCTAATTAAATAAGCTATAAATCTATAATTTTAAAAAATATTTTAATATATTTTTCAATTTTACTAATTATATAGTAGTATCTTTATTATTAAATTAAACTAATTATGTCACTTTGTTATAATTAATTTAAATGTAGGGCAAATTATACTTAAAATAATATATAATATAATTAAACTTAAAGGATTAAATCATATTAATTTAGATCAGGAGGTTTCTATAAAAGCACTTTTTACTAAATTATAATTATATTAATTATAATTTAAAAAAAAAGGAAATAGGTATTTTTAATAATTCCTGGTTTATATTCTAAAGCTTGAAAATTTTTAGAATTAAAATTATTTTTAGTAATATATTATGATTTATATACTAATTATTATAAGAATTTATAGCTTAAAATATTATTTAGGTAGGTATATATATTAAATCTATATATTAATATTATTATATTTTATATATTTAATTTAGATAAAACTTATTTTATAATAATATAATATCTAACTAATTTTTAAAAAAACTAATAATTAAATAATTTTTTTAATTTTTTTAAAAATTTAAATCTAAAATATAAGTTAATATTAATAATTACTAAAATATTTTATAACTATCTAATATTAATTTTCTAATTAAATTTTTAAATTAATAATATTAATATAATTTATACCTTTTTACTTCACAATTTTTATCTTTTATTAATTAAATATTTAATTAAATACTAAAAGATTTAAATACAAAAATAAAATGATTTTTAAAAAAATTAAAATAAGGATTTATTTTTGTTTGATTATAAATCTATTATTCTTAAATAAATAATATTATTATAAAAAATATTTATTAATAAATAAAGGATTTATTAATAAATATACTAATATTTATTTACAATTTATTATCTCTTATATTTTTAATTGATAATAGTGAATTTTTAAATTAATAATATTGCTTTTTATTTGATAAAATAATATATTTAATAACTGGTATTATCAAAATTTGATAATATAAGAAATTAGAAAAAAACGAATATAATATATTATATATTTTAATTTTAGAAATATATAATAAAAAAATCAAGTTAGTTATATTATCAGATTTTAATCTAACAATTTTAGAAAATTAATTCCTATTAAATAAACTTTTAAAATAATAATAAACTTTAATATATAATCCTTATTATAGTATTCTTATTAATTTACTATATTATTCAAAAGAAATTTTAAAACAATTAATTATAAAAATTATTAATAATTTTCATAATAATATAATCCTGAATTTAATATTAAATAATTCCGATAAAATTAATTTTAATAATAAATTATAATTATTCTTAAAAATAATTAAAAAATTAATTTTAATAATAAATTATAATTATTCTTAAAAATAATTAAAAAATTATTATTAGAAATCTAAATAATAATAATAATATTCTAAATTATTTTAAAAATTATATATTTAAATTATATACTTTTAAAGGTACTTCGAATATATAATAAATATTAGAAAATATTTAAAAATAAAGGATAAATCTATTAAAGATATTATTAATAATTATAATAAATTAATCAAAATAAGTTATATTATATAATTATTTATATTCTAATAATATTCTAACATTAATTTATTTTCTAATTTATAAATAAAGAAAGTTATTGATAAATTTAGTAATTTTTATAAAATTATTTATATAATAAAAATTATATCAAAATATAAAGAAATATCTTATACTAGTATTATTAAAAAACAAATAATATAAGAATATATCTAATTTATGGTCAATTTTTTAAAATAGAATAAATTATCTAAGCCCATTATCGAACAAAGTATTATTGTAAATTTCTTTAATACATCTAAAGTTAATAATAGTAATATTAATAAAAATAGTATTTAATATAAAAAATTATATAATATATTAACAATTAAAATAAATAAAAATTTAATAGGGGAAAATTAAATATTTTATATCTAATTTTTAATTTTCAATAAAATAACTAAGATATATATTTAATAAAAGATGATAATATAATATTATTATAATTATAATTAGATTTTAAATATTAGATTAAAATTAATCTAATAAATTATTAATATAATAATCTTATATTAAAAAATATTAAAGCTAATAATAAGATAAATTTATAATTAATTTTTATTAATAATCTTTTTATAATTAATAAATTTTAAAAATAATTATTATAGAATATTTTATATAAAAAATCATTTAACATATATTTATTTAGTTTAATAATTAATTTTTTTAAAAATAAATATATTAAACCTAATTTAAAATTATTTATATATTTATTATTTTATTTATCTATATTTATTAAATTTATAAGAAAATATAAATAATATCTGATTAATTATTAATAAGATATAATATCTTTATTGTTAAAATATTTATTTTATTATAAAAAATTAATAATATTATTATAAAAATTAATTATAATTTACTTAAATAATAAAACTATTTAGAATTATAAATATATTAATAATAATAATATTTATAAAAATTAAAAAATTTTATTAAGAAGTTATATAAGTTTTTTAATATACTTTATTTTATTAAACATAATGATTCTTATTAAATTTAATTATAAAAGAAATAAGATTATAAGATGATTATTATATATAAGTTTAATAAACTTATATTAAATATTATATTAATTATTAGACTTACAAAAAGCTTTTATATATACAAATATTAAGATTAAGATTTATAAAATAATTTTTATTATTATTAAATTTTTTATTAGTATTAATATTAAATTATTAAAATTATTTATATAATAGGATATTTATAAGATAATAAATAATCTAATTAATTATTATAATTTAATATAATAATTTAAATAAATAAATAAAAAAACAAAATTTTATAAATTTTATCTAATCTTTATTAAAAATTATATTTTACAATAAAAAGAAAAAAACAATTCTATAAAAAATTTTTTAAATAAAAGGAAATTAAATAAATATAAAGAAGATTTAATAATTAATAATTTTAAAAATATAAAATAATAATATAATTTGTTATTAAAAAATTATTAAAAATCATATATTTTAATAAAATATAAAAAATTATATTTAGAATTAAAACTAAATATTATTAATTTTTATTATAATCTAAATATAATAAATAAATCTTTATAACTTTTATATATAAGATATTTATAAAATTATAAAATATTTCCCTAAATTATTAATAGAAGATAATAAATAATATATTGTTAAAAATTAAATTAATATTAAAATTAAATTTTAAATATTTAATTTTTCTATTTTTTAATACTTTTTATTTTATTTATATTAAATTAGATTATTATTTTTCTAATTTATATTAAATTTAAAATTAATTTAATTTTATTAATTTAAAAATTAAAATTTGATTATTTGATAAAATAAAAACCTATCTTATTTAAAAATATCTAGTAATATCTTTTTTATTTAAATATTAATGTATACTACTAATATTAATATTTCTTATAAAATAAAATTATTAAATTAATTTTTAAATTTTCTTTATAAATTTTACAATTAATATTTTTAGTGTTGATTTTTTAATAAAGATTAAATCTTATAATAATTTAATTTTTAATAATGTTATATAAATTGTTTAGAAATTATCTTTTTTATTAATATTGTTTTTTTATTAAAATAGGTTTCTTATTATTTGATTATAAGATTTATTTTATATTTTATTAATTATTAGAGTAAAAATTAAATTGTATAAGATTTAATTCTTTTAAAAGTGAGTTTTTCAGATTCTTTTTAAATAAATAGTATCAGTTTTGTTATTTTTAATATTGATTATAATAATAAAAGGTTTTTTAAAAATAAATAATATATTATTATTTAATTTTATAATTATATATATTCCTTATTTAATTTAAAATATATTTAATACTAAATTAATACTAAAATCTTTTATAATTTTTTTATTTTTATTAGTTAATAAAAATTCTCTATAATTATTAATATTAAGAATTAGAAATATTTTTTTGATAAATATAAAAACTCTAAATCTTATTATATTTAAAATAAAATTTTTAATTATTAATATTTTTACTAAAATACAAGAATTTTGTATTATATAACTAATAATAAATAGGAATATATTTTGATTTATATATTTTATAAAATTATAAATAATTTTATAATTAAAATAATTTCTAATATTATTATTATATATTATAGATTTAATAAATATAGTTTAAAATTTTAAAACTCTTAAATTCTATCTTAAAAAATCATTATATTATTAAACATAAAATTGTTTATATAAAATTTCTAAAATACAAAATAAAAAACAGAATTATTTACTTAATATATTTATTTATTTAAATAATATTATTAGAATACTATATTTATCTGAATAATCATTTTAATATTAATTATACTAATTTTATTAATAATTAATATTTCTTTTATTTTTTTATTATTTGTAAGTTAGGTATTAGTATTAAATTATATAATAATTATTAAATTTTAAATTATCTTTTTATTATTCTATATTTATTACGAATATACTTAAAAAAAAATATAATATTAAATTATTAATATTAATAATAGTAATTTTAAAAAATATATAAAATTCAAATTTTTCTATATTATTTAATGAAATAAACAATAATTTAATTACTTTAATTACTTAAATCTTCCTAATATCATCTTTATTAAATAAAAATATAATAATTTATTCTTAATTATTTTCTCATTTATTTATTATTTTTATAATTGTTATAAATATATAATTTTATTTTTTATTTAATATTAATTCTTAAATAATATTTAAAACTTTTTTTATTTATAAGATAATAATAATAATAACTAAATCAATCCCTAAAATAAAAAATTTAATAATCTGATTTTTTAAATTATTAATTAAATTATTACTTTCGCTTAGTATTATTTTTTTTATTATAATTTAAATTAATTTTTATTAAGATTTCTAATTTTTAATTGTTTCTTTTATGTTTATAATTTAATAATTGAAAAAAATAGGTCTTCTTATATTAAACCCTTATTTTAATGGTGGTTCTTAGATAATAATATTATTATTAGTTTTTATATATAATAAAGATTTATTAAAATTAATATCTAAATTTTAAATTATAATTTATATAATTAGGTTAATACTTTCTAATATAATATTTTCCTATATTTTAATATTATTATAATAATCTATTTTAAATTGATATTCAATATTAACTTCTTTATTTCAAAATTTTTTATTAATTATTAATAATTATTTAATATTTTTAAACTTTTCTTATTTAAATTATTAAAATAGATTAAAATTATTATTATAAAATTAAATTTATTTATTAAATTTTTTATATAATAATTTTAAAATAATTTTAAAATTTATAATATATTTATGGTTTTTTTAAATTCATATAATCTTTTTTATAAAATAAATAATTTTAATAAAATATAATAATATTTTTTTAAATTAATTAATTTAATTTTATATATCTAAGCTATTTATCTATTACTAAGTAATTTTATATTTAAAAAAAAAAAAAAAAAATCTACTATTATTTTTTTTTAAAATTTTATATTTAAAAAAAAAAAATAGATTTAAAGAAATAAGAAATTTTAATTTCTTTTTTTAATAATNAAAAAAAAAAAAATCTACTATTATTTTTTTTTAAAATTTTATATTTAAAAAAAAAAAATAGATTTAAAGAAATAAGAAATTTTAATTTCTTTTTTTAATAATATTTATTATATAAATCTAATATATTTTTTATATTTTAAATTAAAAATTATTTAAACTATAATTTTTTTAATTTTTTAATATAAAATTTTTATAATAATAGATTTATAATTATAAAAGTTTATATTTATAAATTGTTTATTATAATACCAATAATCTTCTAATTAATTAAATATAATCTTTTTAAATTTGATTTATAGATAAATAAACTTCTTCTTATTATCTACATTAATTATATTATCTAGTATTTAAATAATGCCTATATTTTATCTCTATACTATATCCTCCCTATTATAAATTTTTAGAAATTTCAAAATATTAGAAATTTTATAAAAAACAACTTAATAAATAATTAAAATAAAATCTATAAAATAATACTATTCCAAACAATTTAAAATAACAGAAATAATTTTAAACCTTAAGATTTCTTTTAATATTTTCACATTATTATAAAACCTTTATATTATATTATAATTGAGGTTTTTAATAATAATCTCTTTTATTTACTTCCTTTAATTATTATTATTATGAATTTTTAAAAATATATTTTATATAATTATATAATAATCATAATATAACTATTATACCTTTATTACATAATTAATAATATAATAAATAAGAGCCAAATATTTTACTTTTATAAAAAAAAAAAATTATCATAGTTATAACAATAAGTAATAACAATAATTACACTTTAAATATTTATAAATTATTTATATCAATAGATTTAAATATCCTTATTCTTATTAACATGATTTTTTAATACAGTTAAAAAATATTAAAATAATAATTTTTTTAATTTTCTTTATATTTATAATAATTAGAATTATACTTATATTAATTAATTAAATTTATAATTATAATATCTTTTATTAAAGATATTATTTTTAAAAATATTTTAAATTTCAAAAATATTATTTAATAATTTAATACTAAAACCTATTAATAAAATATAATAATTAAATATTACCATTTTTAAAAAATTAATTATTTTTTGTGTATATTCTTTATTTACCTAGATATCCTTTTATATATTTATTAAATTAATATTATTCTTTATTTAAAATAAATAATAGATATAGAGGGTATTATATTTATTTGTTTCTATAATATTAAAATAATTATTAACTTTTTTAAATATATTATTTTATAATTTGTTATTTTAAAATATAAAATAAATAAATATATTAAAAAAAATTTTAATTATTATATAAAATTTTTTAATAAAGTAATAAAATTATTAACTATATTTATTTATTATATTTATCTTCTTATTTAATTTTTTATCTTTGGGTTTATAGGTTTTTTAATAAGCTTGTAAGCTATAAAATTATTTAAATTTTATAAATTTAAAATTAATTATATAATTAGAATTTTATATTTTACTAATAAAGATAAAGCTTTTTTACATATTATCATCTTTTTTTTATTTAAAAATAGTATATATCTAATTAAAACAGTTATTTTTTATATTAAAAACTAAATAGTTAAGTTAATAACTTTCTTATTTTCCTTAAACTTATTAGTTATTATTTATAAATTATTTAAAATTAAATTAATAAACCTTTTTTTGATATTTACCCAAATTTTTTTTTTAATTAAAAGAAATATCTAATTATTGTTTTATAAGCATATTAGAATACTAAATATTAAATAATTAAAAATTAGATAAATTGTTTAATACCAATTATAATGATATAATAAATATCTTACCTAATTTTTTAAAATAAATTTAGATAAAACATCATTTTAATAACTATTAATTTTGTATTAAAATAAAATTAAAAAAAAGTTTATAAAATAATTATTTATTATTTATAAATTTAAAAATTAATTTAAATATATTAGAATTAGAAAATTTTCAAATCTTTTAAATTTAATTTATTTTATACCAATTTTTTAAATTTTTTTATTAATCTAATATTTATAATAGTTTAAACTGAATTAATATTATTAAATAAAAAACCTGATATTTAGTTAATATTTTTATACCCAATAAATTAATTATTATTTTTTTTATTTAAATTACCTCCAGTTTTATTTAAGTTTAATTATATATAAAAATTATATTTAATATTATTTACACCCTTATTATTAATATAGACTAGGTTTTCAATTAAATTAAATAAAACCTTATTTTTTAATAAAAATCTTAAATAATCTTTATTAATTATAATTCTTTTATATAAAAAATTATTATGAATAAAATTTAATAAGACTTTATATATATAAATAGATTTAATTATTAAATATAAACAAAATATATTAATCTTTAATTTATATTCCAAGATCTAGATAACATTTAAAATATTAAAAAAAATAAGATTAAGATTAGATAATAAATTAATAATAGATTAAGTTAAAAAAAAGATAATAATAATATAATTATTTATTAAATGATATATATTATTAATAAAAACATTATTAAAAATAAATTTCCTTAATTTATTAATAATTTTATTTTAAATTTCTAATATTTCTTTTATTTTAATTCAATTAAATAAATAATCAGATATAATATCAATATTTTTTTTTAAATATTTGTAACCTAAATTAAAGTTATTATATTTAGAAAATAATAATATTAATTTTTTATATAAAATAATATAATAATCTTGATATATATAATTAGAATTTAATTATAATATATAATTATAAAATGGATCTGATTTAAATTCTTTTAATCTTTTAAAAATTCTATTTATTAATTTCATTTTTTTTATTTTTAAATAATATCTTAAAATATTATAAATAAAATAAATTTATTTTAAAATATAATTTAAATTAGTATTTTATTAATAAAATTAAATTAGTTTTTAAAAATTATTATTTTTAATAATAAAAGGAAAGTTTATAAATTACTTTTTCTTATTTTTAACTTATTTATTTAAATTTTGTAATAATTAAATATTTAATAAGTATAATAAAGATGTTAATTAAATTTTTTAGAATATTATTTAATACATTAATTTTATTGTTTATATTTTAATTTAAGATTTATATATTTAAATATTATTTAAAATTTATTTAAATTATTATTATTTATTTTTAAATAAATATATTTTCTTAATCTCTAAATTAATATAATATATATATTTCTATTAAATATAATAATATAATTTTTAAAATAAATAATTCTTAAATTAAATTATTATAAAATTATTAAATCTAAAAAGTTTTAAAGATTTAGCTTTTTTAATAAAAAATAGATTATAAATAAGAATATTAATAATTTAAGGAAATTAAAATTATATTTCTTTTTAATAAATATTATAAATAAGTTTTATTAAAAAAGAAAAGAATCTTGTGAAAATTAAAGAATTTTCTTAAAAATTCAGTTTTTTTTTTTTAAAAATATAAATTGAAATAAAATATTTATTAATATTTATTTTTTTATATTATATATTATAATAATAATAATAAATAAATCTAATTTTAAATTTAAATTTAATATATTTGAATAGAATTTTATAATTAATTTAATTATATTATTAGTAAAAAGAGGAAGATTAGTACACAAGAAATAAATTATAAATAATAAAATATCTAATAGTAAATATATTAAAATTTTATTAAAAATTATAAATCTTTTAAATAATAATATAAATTTAAAAAATATCAACTTTGATAATAAAATAGAGGAAGAATATAAGACTGTATAAATTAAAAAAATCTAAAATATAATTTTTTTGTTTTTAATTGTATTCTAATATTAACTGAAATAATTTTGAAATAATATAAATATAAAGAAATCTTATTTAATATTATACAACAAATCCATAAAAATAATATTTAATAAAAAAATTATAAAGATATTATTAAAAATTATATTATAAAAAAAAGATAAAGAAATTATAATTTAAATTTTTTAAAATATTATTAAAATTTAAATATATTTTAAAGTTATGGAAGTTTTTTTATAATATAGAATTTTAGAAACTCTTATTTATATTAAAATTTAAATAATTTATATTAAAATATTTAATAAACTTCCTAATAAATTATATCTTTAAATATATATTAAGAAAATAAAATAAATATTAATTTTTATTAAAAATATTTTACTTAGTAAAATATAAATAATAAATTCAAAAAATATAAAAGTAATTATTTAAAAATTTAAATTTAATTAATAAAAATTCTAATAAATTTTATATTAAAGTTAAATTTTTTAATTCAAAAATAATCTTAAATTTTAAAAAAAATCAAATTTTATAAATATAATTATAAAAGTTTTAAGATTAATATAATTATTAATATTAATAATATTTATAATAATTAATAAAAAAGATGATTATCATTAAATAAATAAAAGTAATATAATAAATAAAAATTATAAAGATATAAATATAAAAATATAAATTAAAATATAAATTTCTGATTAGTATAAGAATAAAAACTATATTATAAACACCTAAAACTATAATAATCTTTATTAGGTTGAGTTAAATAGAAACTATTTCTTTAGATAAAAAAATAAAATAAAAATTTATTTCATTTCCTTTATTAAATATATTAATATAAACTATAATATCTCTTATTAAAATAAATAATAAAAATTTAGATTATATTTAAAGATTAATAATAAATAAATCTAAGTATTTTAAAAATTATATAAAAATTATCCTAATATTAGACTATATACTTTTTTAAATAATAATAAGTTATATATTTAAAAAATTATTAAATTTAAAAAAAATTTTAGTAAAATCTTTAATATCATTAAAAGAATTTCTAATAAATAACTTAATATTTTATTATTATATAAAAAAAAATTACTTAAAAATATATTGATTATAATTTTTATTAAAATATTTATTTATAATGTTAAAAAATAGAATAATTTAAGAATTAGTATTATAATTTATTTATATAAAATCTATATTATTATTAAATTTAATAATTATATAAATAAATATATCTAGACTATAGAATAAAGATTTTTATAAATATTATTAATATAAGAGAATAAATAGGAATTTATAATTTAAAAATTATTAAATAAAAAAAAATTAAAAATTTACAAAAACTAGAAATTTATTATCATTTAAACAATTTGAGCTATATATCCAAAATAATAGAATTTAATTATTAATAAAAAATAATTTAATTTTTTTTTTTAAATTTATTCCTTAATATTATTACTATTATAGAAATATCTTTTTTAATAAATAAAATTTTATTTATTAATTTTAATAATTCTATTAATAATTAAATACTTAAATAAATATGCTGTTATAAATTTATAATTTTCATAAAAAACCAATATTAAATCTCACTATTTTAAAATTTATCCCAATTAGTTTTTAGAATACTGATATTAATATTAATAAAATTGATTTATATTTTTAAATTCAAAATCTTTTTTATTAAGTTTATAATTTCTATGATTATTTTTATACTATATTTTATTTTATTTATTTTAGAACATAATTTTTATATTTCTTTTAATAAATTATAATATAAATTAAGATTAAAAGATAATTTATATCCAAATTAAAGTTAGATAAAATAATATTATTTAAAAAAAAATAAAAATAAAAAATATTTTAATACATTTTTGTATTATAATTTATAAATTAATAAATAAATTCTATTTTTAAAAAATTATTATAAATTCCTTAATTATTTTATCTTAAAAATTTATCTGTTTTTTATTATAAATTAATAAATTACTTAAGTATATTTTTTTAAATTCTTAATTAAACTTTTTAATTAATATAATTTTAAAATCTATTAATTTAAAAATATAATTAGATATTTTAATACTTATAAATTAAAAAAATAAATTCTTAATAAAATATACAATATAGCTAATATCACTAACACACATAATCTTATAAAAATCTAATAAAAACAAATTATCTCAGATTATTAATAGATTATTTAAATAATTTTAATTTTAAAAACAAATTATTATTTATTAATTGCTAATATATTCTAAATTTAGTAATTAATTAATTCTTTTAAATAATAAATTTAAAATATTAATATTAGTAATTTAAAATTTAAAATTTTCATAATTTTTAACATTATATTTAAATATATATAATAATAAACTTATAACTCTTATACTTTTATTAATAAATTGTCTTAAATTATAAAAGTTTTTAATTATATTTTATAAACCAACTTCTTTTTATTTTAAAATAATATTATAATAAAATAAAAAGCTTTTATTAGATTTAGATTTTAAATTATTATTATCATAATAATTCTATATAAATAATTTATATATATTTATAAGAAAATAAAATCTATTTAAAGTATATAAATTCTAATTAAATCTTTTTGCAAGTATATTTTTTTTTATATATATATATATAGTAATTTATTATTTAAAAACAATTAGCTAATCTCCTATATAAATAATTAAATTATTTAATAAATCATCTAATTTTTAACCCCATTTTATCTTAATTATATATTCTAAACTTTATATGTCAGGCCTCAAAGCCAGCCCAGCTACTCTGGTATTACAGCATAGTGCCATGCGTTAGCCTGTATAATATAATAAGGTTAATATATTAATACCTACTTTTTATAAAAAATTATTATTATATAAAAAGTCTATAAATAAAAAATAATTTTATAATAAACATTATTACTCGTACTTTATTACCCTTAGTATATATAAATATAAAAATATATAAATGATAAAAATTAACTTTTTATTTAATAATTTAATTATTAAGTTTTATAAATTATTTTAATTTCTATATTTATATAAAGCATACTGTTATAATAATATGTAGTCTGATATTTTATTAAACTACTTTTTAATTATTTTGTATAATTATATTAATTTTTGTTAGAAGATATAGTATTTATTTTATAACATCAAATATTACTATACCTACTTTTATAATAAAATAAGAAAATTTAGTTCTAAAAACTAAGGAATTTAATAAACTTGATATTATAGCAGTAACTTAAATTATAAAATTCTTCCTTAAACCAGATATTTATATAGGAGATTATAATAAAATATAGTTTTTTATTTATTAATTTAAATTATTCTTTTTTTTAAATCCTTTGTTATTTAAAAATATTAGCGAGTAATTAAAATATAATATGTTTTTAATTAATTGTATAGTATTATAACTAAATAATTAATATTATTTATTATAAAAATATATAATAAAGAAAGTGTACCAGAATTTGTGATATAAAATATTTTTAAATAAGTTGTAATTAATTAATTTAAAAACTTAAATAATAAAGAAAATATTAAATATATTTTATTATAATTAGTGATCGACATAGGGTGGTTTGGTTTGGTTTCTGGGATTGACAACCAAATTATAATGGTTTTTGGTTTCTAAAAATTGAAAATTAAATTATAAGGGAAATTATGGGCCTAACGAAAACCTATTTATTAAAAAATTATTTGTTAAGAAATCATTATTATATTACCAAGAAACCATTCCACGTTTATAAAAAAAAAGAAAATATGTGTTAAAATATAAGTGGAGTAATGTTTTGTTTATTTTATTAAAATATTGCTGTTTTAGGTTTAAATATCAGAATTATATTATAATAATAAATTATTTATGTAGTTATCTATATTTTAATAATTTTGTATATATAGTTATAATATTAAGATTCTGTTTTAATAAATGTTAAACATTATAGAATTTTTGATATATAATATCATATAAATTGTAATTTATATTAATTATAATTTTTTTTTTCTTGTTTTTATTTTTTAAAATAGAGGTTTTTAGTTTTATAAAATAGAAACATTTTAATATTATTAATGCTTAAAAATAATTAGTTAATAAATAATTTTAAAAATAAATTAATTTTAATTTATTTTTAATTATAAAATAATTTAGGTGGGATCTTTATTATATAATAATATCCCAGGTTTAGTTAAATATTTTTTTTATATTAATAGATGCTATTTAGATATCAAACATATCTTTTGTTATTTTAGAAAGAATTGCTATAATTATATTTGATTTATTATTCCTGGGGTATTTAATTTTGATTTATTTAATTAGTTTATATTTTATATATAGAGTAATAGTAATTAGAAATAATGAATTTTGATTTACCATTTTCTAATTAATATAAAGTTTAGCTTTATTTTGTAATTTGTTCTAATCTAATATTTTAAATCAATTAGTTATCTAATAATCTGATTTTAATAATAAAATTAAATATATTTTATTATTTAAATTTTAATAAATTGTTTTATAAGGATTTTATAAAAATTGAAATTATTTAAATATATTACCAGAAATTTTTTTAACAGTATAATAATTTTTATAATATTTCAGAAATTTGTTATAATACTTAATTTTGTAATCTTTATCCTAATTATTTGAAATATATAAATTTAGTTTTATTTTAAAATTTAAAATAATATCTAAATTATATAAAGTACCTTTTTTTTTATCTATTTTACTATAATATTTATTTAATTTTTAAGTAGTGTTTTAAAAAACATTATTTAAATTTCTTTTTTATAATTTAAAACTTTTAAATAACTTTTTGATATACATCTCTATATAATCAAATAGTTTATTATAAATATTTTAAATTAAATAAATTAATGGTTGCTTTGATTTAGATAACTAGAGAATATATTTTTGAAATAAATATAAAATCCTGATAATATATTTAATTTATTTAAATTTAAATTTTAAAAAATAATAAAATTATTAATCCTTATTTCCTGGAAGTAGGATCCACTCTTTAATAACTAAATTTAAACAAATAAAATGGATAAGTATTATAACTATTAAATTCCAATAAATATAAATATTAAAATATAAACTTATTAATTAAATTGGTTTATTTATTTTATTAATTTTTATTAATTTTTTTTATATCAATGGATTTCTTTAGATTTTTTTAAATTATTTAAGATGGTTGGGGGAAATTATAATAATTTTATAAAATATCCAAATTTATAAAAATTAAAATAAATATTAGATTTACCAAGAATTATTAATTTATATTTTAATAGGTATAGTATTACTTTATATATAAAACAAAATAATTTCTTATTATAATTAAAATTTAATGGAATAATAAAAAGATATTTTTAATTTTTTTAAGTTTTTTAACTTTTAAAAACTAATATATATTATTTTCATCAGATATTTATTTTATTTTATTAATAAAAGCATTAATAGCTAGTTATATTATATATGCAAAATATGATAATTAATTTTTATCTTAAACCAAAGAAATATAAATAGTAGTATTATGAAAACTTAAATATAATTTTTCATTAATCTTATAATTATATTTTAGATTATTAGTATTAAATTTGATATCTCTAAAATATTATATTAGAAAATTTGTTATAATTTTATTATTACTAGCATTATCAATTGTGATAACATAAAGTTGATTTTTTAAATTAAATTGATTATTTAAAAGATTATTTTTGTAATATATGGTTTTATATGTTTTTTTAATAAATACTTAAAATTTATTAAATATTTTTTAAATAACCAGAAATTATTAATTCAATAGGTAATAATAGTAATAAAAATTATATTATTAAGAAATGTCCAGATATCTAATATAATAAAGATTTTACAATTTTCTAAGATTTATTTCTAGATAGAATTTTTTATCTTATTAATTTAATAATTTAGATAGATTTTTAATTTTTTTAATAATAAGAGTTTAATATTTAGTTATAACATTTATAATAAATCACAAAAATCTTTATTATTAAAAAATATAAATAGTAAATTATTATTGATTATGATCTGAAATAATCTTTTTTATATATTTTCTTTTAAAAATATAGAGGCTAAGCTCTAAATAGTAATTTTTTTTAAATTAAATTTTATTTAATATTTATATGTAAAATAACACTTACCTTTTTGGATATAAAAATAAATTTGATAATTAATATAATATTTTTTAATTATATTATTTATATACAACATTTTAATTTAAGATAATTTATTATAGCTGATGTATTATTTTTAAAAACATGAAAATATACCAAAAGAATATTATATATTTAATAGAGAACCTTAAATTCTCCTATTAATATATTAATTACTTAATCAAAATCTTTTTAGATTATTGATAATTTAACAATTCTAAATAATAATAAATTATATTGATTATTAGATTTAGTATTTCAATTTTACACTTATTTTATATTTTGTTATTATTTTAGAATTTTCTCTTTTTTATTAGTTTTATAAAGGAAAAAATTGCTATGAGTTGATTTAATAAAATTACAAAATAGAACCTTTAATATACTTAATACCATTTTGATTTAATAAAAAGAATATCATAATATAAAATAGTTTTATAAATACAAATATTCGAAAACCTAAAAAGATTTTATAGTTTTTTTTTTATTATAAAGTATGGATGTTACTTTATATATAAAAAATAAAAATAAAATTCATTTTATTTTATAAAGTAAGATTTTAAAATCATAATATTCTATATTTTTTACTATAAGTTATAAAATATATATTTTTATATTAATATAATTAATTTATATGATGTTAAGGAATATTGTTTTAAAACATAAAAAAATAGTATTAAAAGAAAATCAAATCATATATCTATAAAAAATCAGTTTTTTAGTTTTTCGTAATAAAATCGACTAGAAATCTAGAAAAAAAAAATAAAAAAAAAATTTGTTTGATGATAAAGAATTTAGATATTACTAACTATTGTAACACCTATGATTATAGAGTTGTTAACCTCATTAAAAAAAAAGAAATACTGGTTAATCGTATCACTTGTTTAAACTAAATTATTAATAATTTATATAGAATTAACAAGAATAAGCTGCTTATTATTTCAATTAATAATAATTTTCCTTTTTTTATTTTTTTATTTTTTTTTTTTTTTGTTGTTTGATTTTT
>JAJTUD010000038.1:0-21970 GCA_036971385.1 Dactylellina parvicollis | reverse complement strand
ATTTCTTAGGAATTTTTTTTTTTTGTTTAAAGAAATTCAAATTTTTTTGTGCTACCTTACTTTTGTTAATTATTTTAGTTATTTTTTTTTCGTGTTTATTTATTAAAATTGTAGTGCTTATATTTTTTTTTTTAATTTTCAATTCTAATATTAAAATTTTAGATATTTTATTACTTTTTGAACTTTCCCTTGATATTGAATTTTTATTATTTTCTATATTAAAAAAAAGGTTGTTTTATTATTTTTTCTATAATATTGTTATGATAATATTATTATTTTGTATGATTTTTGACTTAACAGCTTATAATTCTATAATATGGTTTAATTTAGAATCTATTGTTGCAGGCTTTTTTATATTTCTTTAACGTTGTTGTTTTTTATTATTATTCCTAGAATATTTAAACCTCGTAATATATTAATCAAATAAAGAAATTATATTATCATTATTTTTATATATTATATTATAATACTTGCCGTTATTATTATTAATATCGTTTTTTTTGGATTGTGGTTCTTTGTTTTATGGAATAATTAGTTTTATATCTGGATTATCAGACCTATTTACCCACAGGTTATTAGATGGTTTATTAAGAAAAGGCTATTACAGCAGTTTTTAAATTGTATTGTTAAGTATTCCTTGATATAGATTTGTGAAGTTGTGAGTTAAAGGAATGTTTTTTGTATATCAATTTATTAATAACCATTTTTTTACCATATAAACCTTTATTTCTATTTTTAACTAGTTTTTTCTAATTTTTTTAATTATATATATAATAATCTCTTGACTAATATTGCTTAGATTATTAATATCTTGAGTATTCAAAGGATTATATCATTAAAATAAAAGGAAAAAGTCGTAATACAATTTATTTAAGAATATTAATTAAGGTAGTTATTTTTTTAGTTATATTATATCTTACAGTTATTTAGCGTGAACATCTATTATATTTCTAATTTTAATTAAATAATTATTAGGTGTTATTACAGACAATAACATTCTATTTACAATATTACTCAGAAACCATATATTAAAAATATAACCAGCTTTAAAATATGTATTTTGATAATATCTAATTTTAGAATTTTATAATTTTTTGAATATTTTTTTAGCTTTTATATCTGGGTAAAATATAATTTAATTTATAGGATTTAACCTTACCATTATCAACATTATCAACAAATATTTATAAAATTATAAGTTTATAATTACTTTGAAAATTAAAAAAAGTCCATATAAGCATATAAGAAACTTTTAATTTAAAGAATATATTTATTAACCAAAAACATTATTAATGCTTTAGATATATTAAAAATTAATCAAAATTACTGTGTCAAGGTTATTATAATTTGGTAAATTTGATACTTGCCATTACTAAACATAATATTATATTGGGCCTGTTTAACCAAATTATATCAAATACGGCTATTGATTTAATGGAAACTGAAAAAACCCTGGTTGTAGAGGTATCAAAGTAATCTAAGGATTTTAAAACACTAATATTTAAAAGAAATATATATAAGATAATTTTAGAAAATGATTTAGCAAAATTATTATTTACAATATAACTAGATGTATTAATTATATTAGTTACTAAGATATTAAAATTTCTAAATTTGTAATATTTATAAATTAATGTCCGGTGTTTTATCCTTAGAAGATGTTAAATCCCAGTTATAATTATCCCAGTAGAATTTACTATACTAGAAGAATATATTAATAAGAATTTAAATAAGATTACCTATATTACTAATAATAACTATAATTATTATTCATTTTATTAAAAATTTATATATTACAATGTCCCCATGATAGTAACAATTGTTAAAATATAATAGTTACTAAAATTTAGAAACAATATAAATATTATAGTATAGTTTTATAACCATAAATATTAAATTAAGAATTCTACTATTTTTTTACATATCCCGAATAAAGGTTTTGTATTATATTTATTTTTGATAATATTTTTTATATATTAATAATATAAACGATAGTTATATTTTGAATTAATTTATTTTTAAAAAAATAAATTATTTAAAAGCTTATTATTTATATCTTTTTCATTATTTATATTGTAGTGTTTATATATGATTGTTCTTGAGTATCATTTTTTTGTTTTTGATAAATCTAAATTTTGTGTATTAAAAGGTTGGATTTTTGAAATTATAATATTTTTGTAAAGCGATTATTATAATTATTATACTAATTTAAATATTAATATTATATAATGTTAGTTATGGTTATATTAATTATATAATATCTTTCCTTTATTTATTTTTTAAAATTAAATTATAATAATATTTATTTTAATAAATCCTTACTTTATATTTAAAAGAAAAATCGGAAATTAAAGAATAATATTTAATTTATATTAATATTTTTTTAATATTAGATATTCTATTTTATATTTAGGCTTTTCATTTATAGTAAAATTTATAAATTCTAAATTTTAATATATATAATTTGAGGCCGGGATTTCCTTTAATAAATGTTATTAAATATTACTAAACCTTAAATTTATTTTTTTATATTTTTAAAATATATTTAAAGTTAAATAAGCGTTGTTTTTACCATTTTTTTTTTTCAATTCTAAAACCTTTTAATTTAATTTTTACTATATAAAATAGTATTTATAGTAAAATATTAATTCTTTTCTTTTTTCTTTTTTATATTTTTCCTTTTCTTTAGCTTTTTTTTGTTTGAGTATTTTGTATTTTTTCTTGATTTTTTCTTTGTTTTTTTTATTTATTTGTAATAATTTTCAGTTTTATTCTTGTATATATTTAATGATTATTATGTTTTCTGTTTCTTTATAATTTTTCCTAATTATATAACTCTATATTTTTTTTTTACTGATTTACAGATTTTTTTTAAAATAATAATATTTTTTATTTTTATTATAATACTTTTAAAGGCTCCTTTTTTTCTTATTATATTTTTTTATATAAATTTAATTATATCTCCTTCTTTAATTATATACATGATTAATTTCATGAAAATTATAACAAGAGTTTCCTCTAAAACATCTTTAATAAAATTGGGTATGTTATTAAAGTTTATTTTAGTATTGGAGCTGTTTGTATTAATTATAAACTCATATTTTTTTATTTCTAAAACATAAATACTATATCATATTAATCTATTTTTGATAAGAAAGTATGAACCTGCTGTTTTGTAATTTTTACAAATTTATTTAAAAGCTAAAGCTTGTTGCATATTAATATTAAATATTAAGGAAAATTTTTTATATGTATTTGGTACCATCAAATGACGCTTGCGGATTTGCTTTATGAAGGTAATAGGATATAAAGCATTTTTTTCTTGTTTATGTAAAATAAATTTGTTTTGTTGTTGCGACCAAACTAAAATATCATCTTTTGCGGTATTGACAACAAAGCACTTCGCTTTTCACCACTTTTTCTTACTTTTATTTTTGATTTGAAGCGCTTTTTTTCTAGACACTAACGTCACTAAGGCTAAAAATTTAATCATATTAATTTATGTATTATTTAAAATATTAAATTTTATAATTTTATTTAAATAACTTACCATTATCTCCGTTTTTGTCATTATCTAAATTATTTGAAATATCAATTATTCCAACTTCCTCAACGGGAAGTTTTTAACCGATTGTGATGTCCTGTTTTTATTAGTTTTATTTTGTTTGTTTTATACCTTTATAAAACTAAAAAAACCTTTAAAGAAATATACAAATAGTAAAATTATTCTATTACTATTCTTTTTAACTCCTATTTATATTATTTTTTTGCTATTATTATATTCAATCTTGGTTTTTTAATAAGTGTTTTCTACACCATTAAATTTCAATCTTACTTAAATTACCCTGGGATTTAAAGAAATATATACCTTGGTTTTTTTTTACCATATTGATCATTAATATCTTTTTAGTTTTTATTTTTTTTAGTTCTATTGTTTTATTTTTATAGTACTACATTATAATTTATTAGTCTTTGTATTCACTATTTATTATAAATTAGAATATTTTCCTTATTTTCATTAAATTCAGATTCATTTTCTAAATTTGATATTTACAAAATAGAAATTTTATTATCTTTAGGCTTTATTTAAATTTTAGTTTTAATTTTATAAGTAGATATAATACAATTTCTGTTCTTCATATTTCTTGGTTTCAGCTTAGTTTTAAATTTGGTATAGATATTTTAATTATCTTATAAAATTAAGAAATTAGTTAAAAGTTTGATTTGAAAACTTGTTTTAAATAAAATGGCCCGTTTTTTATAATATTTAAGATATATTATTTTTTTTAATTTTATATACCCTAATCTATATATTTTACTCCGCAAGGTATTATAAGTTATAAGATTAATTAAAACTATTCCTAACATGCTTTACAATATTCTTTATAACATCTTAAATTTAAAAAAAATAATTTTTGTTATAATGTTTGCTATTTTTTTTGTTTATATATATATTACTTATACTTTACATCCATAAGTTTCTATAATCTTCGATATTTATATTCTAAGTGTAGAGTTTATTTACTCATCACAAACATCTTAATTTTAATTCTTATATATTATATTAAATATTATAACAAAATTTATTTTAGATTTAAAAATATTATTTAATTTAAATAATTAAATTTGTTGCCTTTTGATTTTTTTTATTATTCTTCATATTATAAATTTTATTTTTTAAAACAATTTAATATATACTTATACAATAATGAGATTGAAAAAAAAATCATTATTATAGGTTAATATTTGACTTAAAAATTCAAAACTTATTTAATATTAATATAAATTAGATTCCATAATTTCTATACATGATAATTGATATATACAAATTTTTAAAAAATTATTAGTAGAAGTTAATAATTTATAAGTATTTTTAACATAATTAAAGCGGTATTATATATTAAACCAGATTATGGTAATTTAAATTGTAATAATAGAATCGGATTATTTAGTACTTATTTACAAAATGAATAATATAAATTAAAATTTATTGCTTTTTAAAATTTTTTATTAGATATAGATCTATTGAATATATAAAAACTGATAAAAGGTTTCCAGAATAATTTAAACAATAATCAAATTCCTTTGATAATTTGTAAATTATGTGGAATATTAAATTTCTGTTTAAAAATATATATTGTTTAACTAAATAATTCTTTGCTAAATCTTTTTAGATATCTTAATTAAAATGTAATTTATAAGTATATATTTAATAATAATTAGGGGTTTATTTGTTAAAAATGTTATAATATATTATGTTGTAACAAATTTCTTACATTTTATAGAATGAATAATTTTAATATAAGATGTTTATGTCGCTTGAGTTTTAAATATCAACCTAAATATTTATGTGAGCTTATAGATGTAGAGGAAATACTTATTATTAAAAATCATGTATTTGGTAAAGTGTGTAAAATTGTTTTATCGGTAAAAAACTTGCAGGGCTATTATTGGTGTATAGGTGGGTATATGGTAGTTGTTCTTTTTAATATTTAAAGTGTAGTATCTATTTTTTTAGATTTAAGTCTGGATTGGAAGGAAATATTAAAAATTATATGGGTTAGTAAAGATGTGTTAAATTGTGACTTGTTGAAGCTGTACCTTTAAGTTAGATGATAAAAAGTTCTTATAGTATTTTAGGGTCTTATTTACTATAACCCTTTATATAAGGATATTAAAATCAATAAAGATTATTTAAAAATACTCCTAGAAGATAATATTCTAGAATTAATATTAAAAAATGTATCTTGGGTGGAGAATATTGAGAGAAAAAAAAATAAATAAAATGGATATGTGTCTGACCTTATTTGTAAAAACATAGATTATTAAACTAGATTTTTAATATCTAGTAATCCTGGTAATATAATAGATTTTATAACTTCAATATCAAACTTATTATTTGATGATATCAATTCTGATATCTTTTTTCAAAATATTAAAATAATATATGTGCTGGGTGAATTATTCTGTATAGAAATATCTAATAAGCCAGAAAATGCTACTGATCTAAACTATAATAATCAAAAAAATGATATTATAAATAAAAGTGAATTTTATTTTTAATATAATTATCTTAATTAATTGTTAGATTTTTTTAGAGATCTAACCTTTTTTATAAGCATATTTCCAATATTTTTTTAAAATAAGGAGGGTAGACATGTATTACAATCTACTGGTAAACCACTTATCAGTAGCATATGTCTCCCTCAAATTACCTTAAAAACTTAAATATTGTATTTTATTCATCACCATAATCATCACTAGGCTGCTTATTCTATTTTTATTTTTTTAGTTTTTAATGTTTTGCTTAAATAATAAAATCTTATATAAATAAATATAATTATAAAACACAAAAACTGGCTTTTTCTAAAGGAAAAATTTTTATCTTTAATATTTAAAGATCTTATACAGGTAATTAAAAAACTAAAAGTAATTGAAAAAATATCAAATATTAATATATAATAGTTATTAAATAAGATTATAATAGAGAATTGTTATATCCCTTTATCAAATAAAAAGCAAATAAATTTAAGAAAAAAATATTTTTCTTTGTTAATTAATTAAAATATGCTTAGTTTATAATTAACTTTGAATTCTAATAATCTTATAAATCTTATAGCTTGTAAACTGACGGGGGTACCCATTGATTTAAAATTTTAATATAAAATATATCATGATTTTAAAAGTATTAATGTTATAAATAACCTAGTTGTATTTGCTACTTTCTTTTATATATTTACTATAAAATTTTTTAAAATAGTGTGTTTAGATGATAATAATGCTGGTATATTTGGTTCTTATTCAACTTTCTTTAAATTTATAGAAATAAATAAAAAGGGTGTATTTTATATTTATTATTTAATATAACTCAAAAGCAACTTTTACTTAATATAAATAAAAGATAAATTAATGAAAGATAATAAATTTGTTAAAAAAATTATATAATTTTTAAAAATTGTTAGTTTTAATGATTATATAATAAAAATAATTTTTGATAATAATGTTGTATTAAACATCAAAAATAAAAGGCCTGTTAAACATTAAAAAAATAATGAATATATAATATCATTAGATAATATTACTGGCAATATTATAAAAAATGATGATTTCCTTAATTATTAATTTAAACTGATATCTGATTTCAATTGTAAGATATAATAAAAAAAATAATATATAACCGTAAAAGTTAACAAATATATATATATAAAAAATTATAAGAAATATTGTTGTAAAAAATTTAAATATTGTTATCACTTCTTAAAACCTCTAGTAGAAGTTAGTTATATTAAAAATAATAAGGAAATAAATCTAAAGTAATAAAATTAATTTATTAATATTTAAAATCTAGTGATGGTAGTCGCCTTATATTGCAATTATGATGTTTCCTTTTTTTTTATTAAAGCCAAATTCCTAATCCTTATTTTTTATATAATTAATTATATTACTAAATTATTTAAACTGTTTTATTATTATTATGCTATTATAAAAAAGGTTATTAAAAAAGAATAACTTTGTTATATTAAAGAAGACTCTTCTATTAATAAAATAGGTTTTGGCCTTATCTAATATATTTTTAATTGTATAAGAATTATATATGAAATTTCTGGATTAAAAATTGTTTTAATTATTTTAGGGTTTTTGGAACGTTATTATAACAAAGAATTTATTTTTATTATGTATTAAATCATTTATAATAAAGTTTTATGCCTTTTTAAAAAAAATCTATTAAATAAAGGTATTAATAATTTGATTTTAAACAAAAAAAAAAATATAATTTACATTAAATCCTGTATTAAAATATTTAATCAATTGAAAGATTATAAGTATTGTGGATCAGCCTTCTTTTATCTTTACCTTTATAACTACAGGTTTATGATTAATTAAGTAAAAAGAAATATAATTAGGTAAGAATATTATAAATTTATAAGTAAATATTTATTTTTAAAAAATTTTATACAAAAAATTTTATTATAATATCAAAAAAAAGTTCTAGTGTTTTATAATATGTATCCCAAAAATAATGCAAATAATAAAGAATAATTAAAAAAATAAAATAATCTATTACCATATTATTATATAATATTCAAGTTTGCTTATTGTATATATTTAGATTTTTCACAATTTTGCTTGGATTTTTTATACCATAAAAAATTTTAAGGTCTTTTAAAAGAACTTTTAAAAGTCAAAACCTATCCTACAAAAAAGCCTGGAAGGTATTATATATTAATATTTTGGATTGTTTGAAATTTCATTTGTTTAATTTTAACTTATTATATAAATCTAAAGAAAAGGCTTAAGAAGATTTAATCACTATATTATAAATAGGTAACCAAATATAAAACATTAAACTCTTTATTAATCTTGATTTTAATAATAGATTTTCAGATAAAATAGTTAATAAATTCTTAAATTATAATTTAGAAAAAGTAAATACAGAAATATATGATATATTATTATCAATATAAGTAGATTTCTTTAATAATCTGCTAATAATAGTAACAATATTTAAAAATTTTTATAAAAGAGAAGAATTGGGTTTTAATGTTGGAGATGCTTCCTTATTCAGATTTAATGTATTATTTACTAACTTGGATTATTGGAAAAAATAATATAAAATTTTAATTACTAAATTTATAGAAATAAATTCGGATGATAATACTTTATTTAATTAATAAGATAATATATAATTGGAAAGTTATATAAATAAGTTCGGTGTAGAGCTTATTAAAACTTAATTGTTTTTTTAGAAAGAAGTGTTTTTAATAATTTTAATGGAAATGAATTTAAATATTAAGTAATCAGAAACACTTAAAATCGTTGTAATGGTAATAAATCAAAATTTACTAATATCAACCCAATACCTAATATATCTCTCTAATAAAGAAAGTATAAAAAAAAATTATATAATTGAAGTAGTGTTTAGAATGTTTGTTTTAATAAAAAAGTGTTTGTACTTAAAAATCTATGTTTATTTAGGTATAGCTACTTTTAATATAAAAGGAAGTATACTTTATAGTATATTAAATTTCTAAATTTTTTTAAAAAATGATTATAATTGTTCTAAATTATTTGTTGGTCTAATATGTTAGTCCAGATTAAATATAAATAAAAAAAAATGGAGTTTAAAAAATATATTAATAATTAATAAGATTAGTATACTCAAAATATGAATATTATCAAATATAAACTCGGTATTATAAAAGTATAGGTATAATAATTAATTGATGGGTCATTTATTAATTATAATGTTTGTTGGTGATATGTACTAAATTAAATCTGTTGTAAATATCCTTTTATACAATATAATATTAGATTATATTCTTTTTTATAGTTGAGTGTTTATCACTTTAAATATATGGAATTTGATTAACAATTGCATTAACTTGATTGAATAAATGCAGTAAGCTAATAATATTCAATTTTATTAAATATTTTGTAATGTTAGAAATATGGGATTTACTTAGAGTGATGTATCTTTGTTATAGTTAAGAATAATGAGCTTTTTGAATAAAATGGCTATTTTTTAATTGCTAAAAGGATTATGTTACATAATTAGGATAAATTCTTTATGAGATTATTTAAATTTGGAGGAGGTAAAGTGCTTTGTAAAGAGTAAATTGTAGGATCTTTATTTTTTTACTACAAAGTATTCCTTTTTATTTGTTTTATTTTATATTAATTATTTCTTTAAAATTAAGAATTATACTTAAAGTGTAATAGGCCCAGGTATCTTTATATTCACAAAGAGTATGCCATTAATGTTTAATGTTAATGAATATCGTGGGCTAATTATAACTAATAAAATCGAAAACAAGACCATTGATTTTGTTGTAAATCTAATTGAAAAGGTATTCCAGTTATTTTCTTGTTTTTTTATAATAATCAAATTACTTCTAACTATACTCGCTTTTTTTAATAAAAAACAGGTTAATTTTCAATTATTTAAACAGGATATCATTCCTATAATTCAACAATCCACAAAAATCTTGCTTAAGCTTAATTTTAAATAGGTTTATAAATTTAATTCACTAATTAACACAATAATATCGGTTTTAAAAAAACAGATTTTTTATACCCCAGCATTTACCATCACGGTAAATAAAACACAAAGTAAAATATATAATTCTATCACTATAGATTTATAAATATAAAATCAGGGTATCAATGAAAGCAAACATTTTTAAGTGCTTTATATTACACTGTCTTATATGAAAACTTTATCAGATTTTATATTTATTTAAATTTTATTGATCGAAATGCTTATATTAAAATTAGATAAAGAAATTACAGATTCTTATATTAAGTATTAGTAAATTGAAATTACTACATTAGCAAGTTTAAATGATTGGTTTTTTTAAATATAAAGTATCTTTCCTATTCTTCTTTATTTTATTTTTTTCTCTTACTTTTTTTTTTTTTTTATGGAGCAAAGTATATATATATAAATATGAATATATAAAAGCTTCTAACAAAAACAATATATTTTGGTACACTTTTATATAGGACAAGGGGTACGCATCGTCTATATTAATCCCGACTATACAGTCGGGCATAAGATATTATAGTTTTATTATATTAAATTTATATAAAATATAAATTATTAAATAATATTCTTTATCTAAATATAGTTAAGATAAATATATATTAAAGACTACTTCTAAAATATTTATTTTAATTTTAATTAATAATTTTAGATTATAAAGTTTGAGGATTAGTATTATAATAATACTATTACGAATCTACGTAACAGGGCGTACTTCAGAAACTGACTACCTATATAGAATCAGTTTCTATATTAGATGTCAGACTTTAGATCTAATACGGCTAGATCTTACCCTATTTTTATAATGTTATCTCCTATAATAGTAGAATTACTAAGGAGATAGCTAGATAATCTAAATATTGATATTATATAAGCTTCTAGTTTATTAATAAATAATAATTCAGGAGTATTTTATATATTTAATTAATTAGAGATATTTTGATATAATATATATTAATAATAGTTTAGTAAATAAATTATTAAATTATAATAATCTAATAAATAAATTATTAAGATATTAGTTTATAATAGATTGGTAGTTAAATTATCAAATTATTATATTCATTTTTATAAATATTTATTATATATATAAGATTATTATTAAAACTGATAAAGAATTCTGTTTTTTATTAATTAACACTAATTATAATATAATAATCTAGTTTTATTACTTATTTTATTATTATTATATACTTTATTTATAATCTTTAGCTTTTATTCTAATTTTATTTATATTTTTTTAAATTAAGATTTAATAATTAAAGATTAAGAATTAGAAATTTAAAATAGAATTTATTATTTTTAATATTTTGGTAATAGAAATAGGTATAATATTTTAACTAATTATTTTTAATTTAATTAAAAAATATATAAATAAAAAAAGATATCAAGATTTATAATTATAAAATTAAGAATTTCAAATTAAGATTTGAAAAATCAGAATTTGATTTAGAATATAAATTAATATTAGATAGTAATAATAATTATATAATATTTAATTAGATTAAAGATCTGGAAAATAATAAATTTGTAATAATTATCTAAATCTTTTTATATATTTGATTTATTAAGTATTAAAGGTAAATTTTAAATTTTAAATTTTTTTTATTAATTTTAGATCTTTTTTATTTAGAAATTAAAAATATAAATAATAAATTTTATATATTAATAAATTTATAAATTAAAAAAAATAATTTGATTTTTTATAAAAAAGAATATGAAAATATAAATGAAAAATTGTTAATTATTAATATTATTTAATATTCTAAGAATCTAAAATTAATAATTATAATTTTTAAATAGATTTATTATCAACTTAATATATCCGAAATTATAGATATTAAAAAAGAAATCTATATTTTTTAAAGAAATATTATAAAGAAATTTAATAAAAAAAAATCTAATATTATTAAATCTAAATTTGTATTAAAAAATAAAGAAAAGAGAAATAAGAATAAAAAGCTTATATAATTAATTAAAAAAGAATGTGTATTTAATAAGAATTTTAACAACTTTAATAACTCAAGTAGTTTTAATAAATTAAATAATAACTCTAATAAATTAATTAAAATTATTAATATAAACAGATATAATAAAGATTACAACATAAAAGATACTAATAATAATATACTAAATTTTTTATAATATAGAATTATTAAGATATTTAAATTAAGAAATTTAATTAAATTTAAAGAATAATTTAAAAAATTTAATTAATTTTTTAAAATTTTAGAAAATCATTTCTTTTTCTACCTATTTAGCTTTTTAATAAAATAATATAAAATTTATTATATTTTATTTTATTTTAAAAAAATAATCTTTATTATTTATAATATTTATTAAATTAAATATAATATGATTCTACTTTATAGATATATAAAATATATCCTAATAATTAAAATATTATTAAGAATTAAGATTTATTTATAGAATTTTTATATAAAATTTATAAATATAAAAATAAAAAAGAAGAAATTTTTAAAAAATTAGAAAAATTTAACTAAAATATTTTAATTTAGAAATTCTTTTAAGAATTTAATTAATAGATCCCCTTAACTAAATATAATAATAAATAATTATTTTATTATATTAAAAAAGGATTTAAATTTTAATAAAAATAAAAGGCTATTAAACTTAAAACCTTATATTTCAGAATAATATATTAAGAAATATAATTTATAATTATTTAATTTAATAATATATAATTTAATAATATTAAAAAAAAAATACCTATACTTTATATATCACTAATAATAATAATAAAAAAAAACTTAATTTTAAAAATAAGGAAAAAAAATCTAATTAAAATAAAGAAATTAATAAATAATAAATATTAAAGAAAATTTATAATCTAATTCTTATAAATTTTAATATAATTTAAGAAAGAAAAAATGATGGTTAAAAAAAAGTACTAAAATCTAATATTTTATTATATTTTAATTATAATAAATCTAAATATATAATAAAGAATTGCTGAAAGCTACTAAGGTTTAGAAATAATAGAAAATAATAAAAATAATATATTTATTTTAATATAATATAAAATTTAAAATTAACAATTAAAAATTTTAAAAAAATTTAGAAATATATTATAAAAAAAATTAATAATAAATTTATTAATATTTTATTTAATAATAATAATTTTAATATTATGATTTTTATTCCTTAAATATAATTAGAAATAAAAAAATTAATTAATTTTACTAAAAAATTTAAAAATATTTCTATAATAAAAACAAATTTCTTTATATTTAAAAAACTTTTTTTAAATCTTCTTATTTAAAAAGAATATTATTGGTTATAATAAAATCTATTAATAAATATATTTTATATTTATTATAAATAAAACTTTAATCAATACCTATAATAAATTTATAAGAAATAAGATAAAGAATATATTAAAATAATATTTAGGAACATCTAATTACTATATCCTATTATCTATTTAAAAAAGAAATCAAATTAATATTTAAATATAATAAAAAACTAGAAGTATATTTAAATATACTATAATACCTAAGAATAGATAAAAGATATGATTTTTCTAATTATAAAAAAATAATTATTTAATATAATTTTTAATTAAAAATGTAGTTAGTTATATAAAGAAAATATTTATAGATAATATAAACTTGATTAAACATAGCTATTTAAAAAAACAATTTATATAATAATTTATTAGAAGTTATACACTAACTATTAAAATAAAAATAAATAAAAGAATAAAATAGAATAATATATAATTAACTTTATTTATAATAAAGATATCTATATATAATATTATACTTATTTAATAATAAAGAAAAGATATAGAGAAAACTTTACTATTAATTAGAAATAATATTAGAAAACTATTAACTATTTTCTTAATAAATATAATAGAAACTAATTATCTAAAATATACAAATAAATAGTTTTAAAAGAATTTAATAATTATTATATTTACAAAAAACAATTAATAACCTTTAAATTCCAAGATATCCTACAAATATATAATAATTATATAAAAAAATAAGTAATAAATATATAAAATATATTATATTTAATAATTAAACCTAATTTCTTAGAATATAACTGATAAGAATACTTATACTGTAAAAATTATAATTATTTAATATAAAAAAAATAAAATTATTATATTTATAATTATTTAATTAAATCATAATTATATTATTATAAATTTTATAATAAAGAATTTTTTAAAAAAAATAATTTAAAAAATATATCTTATATTATAAAATCCTATTCAATATTTATTATATAAAACTAGTTTTAAATAAAAGATATAATAAATATCTTAATATATATATTATATATATATTAGAAGATAACTATCTTTATTATAATCTTATATATTATACTAAATATTAAATAGTTTAAATAATAAAAAAAAAAGCTATTTATAAATAAAAAAAATATTAGTAAAATTATTAATATTATAATATAATAATTAATAAATATTATTATAAAAAACATAAGTAATAATATTTTTAAAAAAATATTATAAAAGTAGTATAATATATAATATATAATATATTTTTTAAAATTAAAAAAAAATTTAATTGATATTATAATTTTTATAATATTATAAAAAATTATAATGATAAATCTAGTAAATATATAAATAATTATTAAATTTATTTTAATAGAAATTCCATTTATAATTACTAATCTTTTAATAATAATAATTTAAATTAAAGATATCTTAAGAAATAAAATAATTTAAAAGATTTAATAAATATTTATTTTAAAATTTTAATATAATAGATTAATAGTATCTTAAATTTAATATTAATAATAAAAATTATTTTATTTTTAATACTTATATTAATAAATTATAATCTAAAATTTATATAGATAATAAAGCAGAAATTTATTATTTATTTAAAAAATATATTATATAAAATAATATCTTTCTTATTAAATTAGATATATTAATACTAATTTATAATATAAATAAAAACTTAATAAAATATCTTAAATATAAAATAAATATTTAATTAATAATCTAAAAATATATAAAATAATTAATAATAAATATCTTTTAAATTATAAATAAATATAATTTAATATTAAAATATAATTAGTTTATAAAGTATAATCTAAATATAAAATAAAAAAATAGGATGATTTAATTTAATAAATATAACTATAAAAAATTAATATTTTAGAAAACTTTTTAATTAAAAAGTAGATATTTAAAAAAAAGTATATTTATATTTTATAATATATTTATTTAATAAAGAAATTAAAAATTGATTATAAAAGAAATTTAATATAATTAAATAAATTCTTATTTAAATTAAAGGATTAGTTTAAATTTTTAATATTAAAATCCTAAAATAAATTAAAAAATAAGGAAAAAATATATTTAATTTATTAAAGAAAAAATAAGTTTTATTAAAATTTAATAAATTTACTTATTAAATATTAATAAAAAAAGGAAAATAATTTAAATATATATTAATATATAATTATATATAAAAGGAGGTGGAAGTTTTAAAAAAATATTTAAATAAAAATTTGGGAATTAGATTTATTTAATTTTTAAATTTATTAGTAAAAATATTTATTTTCTTTATATTTAAGAAAAATAGAAAATTATATATTTATATAAATTATAGAAGTCTCAATATTATTATTATTAAAAATTGATATTTATTATTTTTAATTAGTAAATTTTTTAATAAAATTTAAAAAATAAAATATTTATTTAAAATTGATATTTATAATATATATAATAATTTTAAAATTATTAAAGAAGATGTATAGAAAATAGTTTTCTATTATAAATATAGATTTTTTAAATATAGAATTATATTATTTAAATTAATTAATATTTTAGTATTATTCTAAATATTTATAAATTATATATTTTAAAAGTATTTAGATATAATTTATATTATATATTTAAATAATATATTTATTTTTAGTAAAATAAAAAAGGATTATATTAAATATATTAATCTTATATTTAAAATATTTAATAAATATAATCTTAAAATTAAATTATTTAAGTTAGAATTTAATATTAAAAAAATAAAATTCCTGAGAATTATTATTACCTTAAATAATATTAAAATAGATCTAACAAAGATCTAATCTATTTAGAAATAATTTATATTATAGAATCTGAAGAATATATAATTCTTTTTTAAATTTTATAATTATTATAAATGATTGATTAAATAATATAATTATCTTATATATACCTTTTCAAAACTAATTAAAAAAAATATTAAATTTGATATAAATAAAAAATATATAAAAGTTTTTAAAATATTTAAAAAAATATTTATTATAATATCAATTTTTAAATTTTATAACTTAGAATTATTAATTAAAGTTAAAATAGATGTTTTAGGAATAGTTTTTAGTATATATTTATATTAATTATATTTAAACAGAAAATAATATTTAATAGCTTATATCTTATATAAATTTGATATAATAGAATTATAATATCCCATATATAATTAAGAATTTATAATAATAATTAAAACTTATAAAAAATAAAAAATATATCTTTATTAAATAAAAGAACCTTTTATAATTATATTTGATTATAAGAATCTTATTTTCTTTTTTATTATTAAGAAATTTAATAGATAATAAATTTGTTAATAAAAAATTCTTAATAAATATAATATAAAAATAATATATTTTAAAAAAAAAAAGAATACTAAAATAAATATTATTAATAAAAGATTTGATTTTATAAAAAAAATAAAATCTAATAAAAAAACTATTTTTTAAAAAAAAGAAAATAATCTTATAATTAATATAATATTAATTATTATTATTTATATCTTTAAAAATAATCTTAATAAATAGTTAAAACAGAATTACTAAAAAGATACTATATTAAAAAAAATATTAAAATAAATAAATAATTTATTGATTAATTTTATAATTAAAAACAATATTATATTATTTAAAGATCTTTTTTATATCTTAGATAGGAAAATCTAGTAAGAATTGATTAAGAAATATCATAATTAATTAATATATAGCTATTTAAAAATAAAAAGAATTTAAAATTTTTTAATTAAATAATATTTTTGGTTTTAAATATAATAATATATTAAATTATATATTAAAATCTATAATATATATTATTAAAATAAATCTAATAAATATTAATCTTATAGAATTTTATAATTTTATAATATATTAAATATACTATTTTAAATCATTATCTATAATTTTATATAAGAATTATTAAAAATATAAGATATTTTGATAAATCAGATTTATAATGAAATTTTTATAATTATAGATAAATTTAGTAAAATTATAATATTAAAACTATAGAATTCTAATTAATTTATTAAAAAATTTAATTTAATTTATACCAAAAGAGTATTTAATTAATATAGAATGTAATATAAATATATATATAACAGAAACCTGTTAATAAATAATAAATTCTAAAATTCTCATATAAATTAAATTAAAACTAAAATAAATATCACCACCAAATCTTATATATAAATTGATAAATAATTAAAATATATTATCTAAATTGTTAAGATTTATTTATAATTTTTTATTAATTATATTTAAAATAATTAAGTAAAACTATTATTAATGATGAAATTTATTTATAATATATTAAAACACTTAGCAATTAAATATACATTATATAAAATTTTAAAAAAATGAAATTTTATTAATTTTCTTTTATTTTTTATTTTAAAACAAATTATTTTAGTAGTTGATAAATATATTAAAAATATGAAAAATTTTTATAATAATTTTTAAAAGGATTTATTATTTATGAATAAGTAAATAATTTATTATTATAATTAGAATTAAATAAAGGTATTTTTTTTAAAAAAAAGATATAAAATATATCTGTTTATTAGAAATCTTAAAATCTGATAATTTAATAAAAATTTGGATTATTAGAAATTTGGATTTTATAAAATTATTAAAAAATTTAAAAAATTTATTTTTAAATTAAATATATTAGGATTTTTAAAGATATATTATATTTTTTATATTTCTTTTTTAAAACCTGTATTAAAAAATCTATAAAAAAATAATAATAAAATAAAAATCAAATATAATAATTATATTAAATACAAAATTAAAGGAATTTTAAATAAATTTAATAAAAATAATAGATATTTTATTAAATAATCACTTTTATATAAATTAAAAAATAACTTATAATAATTTAAAATTAATATTTTTACTAATTTAATTAAGAAATACCTTAGGAAATTTAGAATGTTTATATAGTAGGGTACTAAATTATTTAAAAAGAAATAAAAATATTCTAAAAAAACTTAAGAAATTATATTATAAAGAATTAGTGAATTTTAAAATAAAATATGGTTTAATATTTATTTTATTTCATTTTTAATATTATTTATATATATAATATTTATTTTTTACCAATTTTATATAAAATTAATTAAAATCTTACTTAAAATCTGATATTAGTCAGAATTTTTATTTATTATTTTAATAATTCTATATTAACCAATAAATCTGCTTACTTATATATTAATTTAGAAAAATTAAAGATATTAATAAAAATATTTAAAAAATATAATAAAAAAAGATATTAGATATAATAAAAAATTTAAAAATTTAAGAAATATAATAGTTATTAAAAAATTATATATACCTTTTTCAATTTTTTAGAAATAAGAATAAGTAGTTTTAAGAATTAAATTAAAATTAAAAATTATAATTAATATTTACAGAATTTAAAAAAATTAATTTAGAAATTTTCTAATCTAATTTAATTATTTTCTAAATTATATTTATAATTTTAAGATACTCTTATTTAATAGCTTTTATTATAAGAATATACTCTTTATAATATATAATTTTAATATATTTTTATTTAAATTATTTTAATTCCTTTTTTTTTTATATCATTTATATAAAAAATTTAGTAATTTTAATTTAAAAATTTATCTATTTTTATTTAATTTTATTTAATTCTTATTTATGATTATTAATTTATATACCAATTTAATTAATTATTTAAAAATTAATCAATACTATTCTTAATAATTTTTAAATAAAATATTTATAAAAAACTATTATATAAAAGGATTTATTATTTTTTATACAAATTAAATAATATTTGAAATCTACTATAATAATATATTTACAATTCTTATTAATATAATATTAATAAGGAAAAATTATGATCTTATTATATTATTTAATATATTTTATTTATATAAGATTCTAAAAATTTCATTTATTAGAATCCTACCGAATTTTTTTTTTTTTTTAGAATAATTTACTAGTATTTATATTAATTTTAAAAGATATATTAATTATTTATAATAAAAATGTTTTATAATTTAAATTTATGATTTTTATATTATATATAATATTTTATAATCTATTTATATTATTTAATTATATATTTATTTATAAAAACTACTTTATAAAAAGGAAAATTTTTATATAAATAATCTTTATATAAGATTAATCATAAATTTACTATATTTTTATAATATTTATCTTATATTTTACTATTTATTTTATAAAATATCCCTTATAGAAATACTTTTTATAAAAAAAAGAGATAATATTATGAATTTATATAACAAGACATACTTCAAAAATTAATTATTTATATAGAATCAGTTTCTATATTAAATATTAAACTCCAGATCTAACACAGCTAGATCTTACCCCATCTCTATAATATTATTTCCTATAATAGCAAAATTATTAAGAAAATAGCCAGATAACCCAAATATTAATATTATATAGGCTTTTAATTTAATAATAAGCAATAATTCAAGAGTATTCCATATACTCAATTAATTAAAAATATCTTGGTATAATATATATTAATAATAATTCAGTAAATAAGTTATTAAACTACAGTAGCCTAGTAAATAAGTTATTAAGATATTAATTTATAATAAACCAATAATTAAGCTATTAAGCTACTATATTTATTTCTATAGATATTTATTATATATATAAGACTACTATTAGGATTGATAAAGAGTTCTATTCTTTATTAATTAATATTAATTATAATATAATAATTTAATCTTACTATTTACTCTATTATTATTATACACTCTATTTACAACTTTTAATTTTTACTTTAGTTTTATTCATACTTTTTTGAATTAAAACCTAGTAGTTAGAGACTAAGAATCAGGAGTTCAAAACAGAACTCGCTACCTCTGGTACTTTGGTAACAGGGGCAGGTGTAACAAATACTTCTTTAAATATTTTAAAAACCTTTATATATTTTTCGTTTATATCAAATTTAACATCCTTTTTAATAAATTCTAAAAGGGTATATGTGAAGTAATTATATTATTTAATAAATCATTTATAATAATTACAAAATTTAAAGAAGGATTATATATTTTTTAAATTCTATAATATAAATTATTTCTAAATAAATTAGATTTTTATTAAGTTTATTTTAATATTATTTAGGATAATAATAATTTTTAAAAATTTGATTTTTTAAATATTAAATTCTAATTTCAATAGTTTAATTTTAAAATTATATTTATTAAATATTTCAAATATAAGATTAATATATTTAATATAATTTTATTTTATTTTATTAAAAATGAATATATTATCTAAATATATAATATAAATTATATTTAAATATTTTTAAAGTATATAATTTATAAAAATTTGGAATAATATTAAAACATTAATTAATTTAAATAATATAACTTTATATTTAAAGAATTTATATTTATAATGGAAAACTATTTTTTATATATTTTTTTCAATAATTTTAAAATTGTTGTGTACATTCTAAATATAATATTATTATTTTTTAAAATATATAAAATTTATTTATTAGTATATTTCAATTTATAATATATATTAAAGAATTAAATTAAAAAAAATAAGATTAAAAGAATTATTATAATTTTTAAAGATATTAAAAGAACTATAATATTCAATATTAATAAATTTTATTATCAAATTATTTAAAATTATTAATTTAATAATAGAAAATAAAATCATTTATAATATAATATAAATTATAATAAATAAGTTAATAAAATATATATATTTTATCCTTTATATAAACAAACCAAATATATTAATACTAACTTAATTATATATTAAATATTTAATAAATAATGGCTTTTTTCAAATAATAATTTTAAATTAAGGAGGAATATTCACTTCTTATTTTTAAATAATTCTATATAAAATACTAAAAGTTATAATAAAATTCTCTATAATATTCTACTTATAAATAGGTAATCAAATAAAAAAAATAAACTAAATTTTAAAATAATACTTAAAAAACTATTATAATTATAATTAAAAAAACTAAATAGAATTATTATTAGTAGTAATATTAATGTATAATAATATTTACCAAATTATAATAAAAATAACTCTATATTTTATAAAATATAATTATTATTTAAGAATTATTAAAAAAATTGAATTATTAATAAAAATATTAGCTACTAAAAATTAATTAAATTTAATAATAAGAACTTATAAAACTTATATAAGGAAAATCTAGAAAACTTATATCATACTCCAGCACGACCTGACATATGACCACCCTAGAACTGCAAGGCCCACAAGATCTGAGCGGTGGCGGTAACTATTGGATTTTAATATTATCATAATACCTGAGATTCTATAGTTATTCTAATGTTTCTAATTGGGTATCACCGTACCGGCTAGGTTATTATGTATTTAGATAATATGTTAGGGTATAAGAACACTTATTACCTGATAACTACTATTATAGATAAGTGACCTGTATACTCTCGATTTATTGTACTAATCCCTAGAGCTCCCGACGTATCTTACCGGGTCGTAGATAGACTGTGCGGCGTTACAACTTAAAACAATTATATAAGGTATATTGATAAAAAAAAAAGCCGATAAAATCTTTTTAAGAAAAAAATATAATATTATTAGTAAATAAAAATA
>JAJTUD010000037.1:0-24125 GCA_036971385.1 Dactylellina parvicollis | reverse complement strand
TTTTTTTTTTTTTTATTAACAAGAAGGTTAACTATACAAAAGTATTAATAATTTTGAAAAATTAAAAATTATATTATAATTTTAATTAATTTTAAAAATATAGTTATATATATATTAATAGTATATATTAAATCTTTTATATTTTTTATAAAAAATTAAAATATTAATTTAAAGATTATAAAACCAATCTATTTTTATAAAGTAAAAGGTTTTAAAAAAATCTTCCTATAAAAAAAAATAATCTAAATTTTAATCATTATAAGGAATTTCATTCTTTTTACATTATTTTATATTATATTTTAATTATATTAAAATGAAATTTTGATTATTTAGGTGTTTTTTATTTTATAAAAAAAATTATATTTTTTTATATCCTATATTTAAATTTATAATATATTTACTATATAAAGATAAAAATAGTATTTTTATAAAAATATCTGCTATTATATCAATGATAAATATAAATATAAATAATATTTTTTTATTTTATATTTTTTTTTATATTTAAAAGTATTTGATATTATAATAATTAATCTTTTATTAATTATTTAGACTAGTAAATATAATAATAATATTTTTATTATTTATATAAAGTATAATAACTGGTATTATCTTAATCTTTTATAAAAGATATTTTATTATCTTATATATATTATAAAATAACTTATATAATTATATTATTTCTTTTCCAGTATAATTATTTATTATTATTTCTATTATTATATTAGAGATTGCTATAATAGACTATAACTTACTTAACTATAATATTATCAAATTAAAAAAATCAAATATATAATCTAATATAAATTTTCTTATAATCTTTTTATTATTAAAGGTTTAAATCCAATTTATATCAGAATATTTTCTTAAAAATATATTAATTTTTTTATAAATAATATTTATTAATTTAATATTAGATAGGTATTTATAAAGTTATTATATTACTTCCTAATAATCATCTATTAATTTATTAAAATATTAATTTAATTTAATAATAGTATATATGATATTTAGTTTTATATTTTAAATAATATAATTTATATTATTAAATATATTTTTATAAAATATTATATCTTTTTGAGATAGTAAGCTATTAAAAGCTACATCTTTAAATAAAAATATATTTATTATTATAAGTATACTGTATATTTTAATATTTAAAAAATTATATTTTTTTAAAATAAATTTTGTATATTTTTCTTGATTTATATAAAACTACCTTTTTTTTCTATTTTGTATTATTTTTAATTTAAAAAATCTTTTTATTTCTTTTATATCTTTTATTTTATATTTCTTTTTTAAAGTGATTTTTACCTACTTTATAAAAGAAAGATTTTTTTAAAAAAAAAAAAATCATTTATATAAATAATTATTATAATATTATTTCTAATATAAAGATATTTGTTTATTTAAAAATGTTTTATTTTAAAGAAGAAATTATTCAAAACTAAAAAAAAATATAATTCTTAATTTTATAAATATAAAATTTATTTAAAATTATAAAATAATTTTAGAAATAATAGTATTTTAATAATAACTCTATTATAATTATATTTTTTTAATAAAATTATATATATCCTCTTTTTAAAAAATAAAATAGTATTAAAAAAAAAAGATTTTATATTTATTTAGTATATATATAAATCTTTTTTTATTATTAAAATTAGTAATACTCTTATTATATATATATTTATTATTAAAATATAGGTTTTAATATAATAAATATCATATCTCTATTTATAATTTTTTATTATTAATCTTATTTTATAAAATAAGTTCTAATTTAGTTTAATCTTCTTTTTAAAAATTTACCTTATTTTTATAAATTTTATTTTTAAAAAAATATTATTTATTTTTAAAAAGATTATATTATTTTTTAAAAAATATATATTTTTTTTAATAACTTTTTATTATTTTAGAGTATTTAGAAATTATAAAACTATTTTTATATTTTTAAATTTTATTTATTTTAAGATATTTATAGCTTTTATAATATAAACTTTTAAATATATAAATTTTCTTTAATTATAAAATTATTTTAGTTTATTTTTAAAAATATCTTCTTTTTTAAAATTAAGATTTTTATTTTTTATAATTTTTATTTTAAAAATATTATAAATAATAATTTTTATTATTAATTTTTAAAAAATTAAAAAATTATTAATTATTTTAGATTTTTGATTTTTTATTATTAAAAAGGGTTTTTTTAAAGATATAATTTATTTCTTAAAAGTATTTTATAATAAAATCTTATTTTTTTTATAAGCTTTAAACTCTTTTTTAGAAAATAATATTTTTTATAAAAATAATTTTAAAAACAATTTTATTTAATTTTTAAAATAAAAGTTATAATTATTTTTAATAAAGAAATATCTTTTAATAATTCTTACATCTCTAATAATAATAATAATTTTTTTTAAAAAATCTTATATTCTATATTATTTAATAGTTTTTATATAATTTATTAATATTTCTTTTTATATTTAATATTAACTCAAAATCTTAGTTTTCTTTTTTTTTAAAGTAGTAATATAAATATAATATTTAAAAAGATAAAAATTCTTTAAATTTAATATTTTATTATTAAATTTCTTATATAATATTAATCCAAAAATTATTACTTTTTTAAAAAAAAGTATTATTTTAAAAAGATATTTATTTAAGATATAATTTACTATTTTTAAAATTTTAATTTAGAAGATTTTAGATAAATTAAATTTTATTATTATAAAACTACCTATTTTTTTTATAAAGTAGTTAATTTTTTCAGTCTTACCATTCTATTTATAAGTATATAAGGTATTAAAATTAATTTTAATATTTTTATTAAAATAGAAATCTATTATATTAATAAATATAAATTTTTTTATATTATCTATTTTAATATTTTAAATGGTTTTTTTTAAATATTACTTTTTATAAATAATTAATTAAATAAATTTATTTTTAAATTTTATTTTAAAAAAATAAAATCTTATTTATTTAAATTTAATATAATTATTTATTATTATAAAAATATATTTTATTAAAAAAGTAATTAATTTATCTAAATTTTTAATCTTATATTTATTTTATAAAGTTATTATTTACCAAGGATTTATAAAATTTATATATAATAGTTTTAATAATCTTTTAATTTTTTAAATAGTTAATATTTTATTTAATATAATAATTTATTTATTATAAATATAAGATTTATAAACATATTCCACTTTATCTAAAGGTATAATATCTTTTATTTTTAGAAATATTATAATTTTTTTAATTATTTTAAAATTAAAATAATCTAATTTATAATATTATACTTTTAATAAATTAAAAAATAAAACTTCACTGATCTTTAATTCATACTTTCTTATAATAGTAGTTTTTATTTAAAAAGAAAATATAAATAATAATTCTAATTTATTTAATAAAAAATATTCTATATTTTTATTAAAGATTTTTTTTAATTTATAAAGGCTAGTTTTTTTATTTATATAATATATTTTAATTTTAGAATTATAATATTAAATAAAATAATAATTTTATTTAAATATTATCTTAAATCCTCTATCTATAAATTTTTTTATTAAAATAAGATTTAGTACTATATCAGAAACATAAAAGACTTTATTTTTTTTAATAAAATAATTAATAATTTCTATTAATATAATCTTTATATTATATATTTCTATAATAGAATTATCTACTAAAACTATATATTTACTTTTAGAAAATAAGTAATAAGTTTTAAAAAACAAAAAATTGTTTCCAATCCAATCATTTACTTTAAAATCCATATTTTACTTACTAAAAGATTCTTATTTAAAAATTAAAATATTTTTATAAATTTTTATAATCATTTTAAAAGATATCTTTATTATATAAAAAAGAATAATTTTATTACTATTATTTATATTATTACTTAAGTCTTTTTTAAAACAATTTACTTTTTTATAATTAAAATAAAAACGATTTTCTTTTATTTTATAATAATTATATAAATTCTTTATTTTTTTTTTAGGAATTAGATTTATTTTAAATTTCTTATATTTTAAATGTTTATTTTCTTTAAAAATTTTTTAATATACCTTAAAAAATACTCTTCCTTTTTTAAAAAATAATTAATTAAATAAGATTATTAATATTTTTATAAACAAAATATTTTTTATTTTTAGAAATTCTTTTTTATTCTATTCTATAAATAAGATATTAGTAAAATATTATTTATATTTTTAATAAATATATTATTTAAAATTATAAAAATTATAAATTTTTTATATCTTAATAAATTAATTAATAAAATTATTTTCTAATACTCTAAATATAATTATTGATATATATAAGAGGGTTTGATTTATAAATTCCTTATTATTTAATAAAACTTTCTTTTTTTTAAATTTATTTATAATTTTATAAAAATTTATAATAATTTTATATAAAAATTTCTATTTAATAATCTTTATATTCTAAAATTTAATTTTTAATATAAAAATAGAATTTTCATTAAAAAATTTAAATTTTGAATAAAAATATATTATAATATTTTATAAAATTATAATAAAAAAAAGATTTTTTAATTTTATATTCATAATATATATTAGAATATTTATAATATATATTTTTATTACAGATTTATCTATTTTTAAATTATTAAAATCTTATTTAAATATAATCGAAGTATTATTATTATTATATTTTTTTATAAAATAATTTTTTATTAAGGTATATATATTATAATAATTTAATTTAGGAATTACTTTTAATTAAAAAAGTCCTATTAATATTAGAATATCTAGAATTTTAATAAATTTTTTTATAAAAATATATAAACAAATACCCTTTTAATAATAATTTTAAATTTTAAAAAAATACTAACTTTTTAAAATATATAATTAATTTTTTTTAAAATTTAAAAATTTTATATTAGAAAAAGTATTATTAAATTATAATATATTCAACATAATTATAAATTCTATAATAAAAAAAAACATATAAATTAATATATAATTATTTATAAAAGAATAATACTTATTTTTATAATATATTAGAATTGGATATTTGTAATATAATAAATATATTATATAAGATATATAAATCTTATTAATTATCAATTATTCTTTATAAAAGAATATCCTTTATAAAAAAGATATAAAAATAGTGAGGGTTTAACATTTTTATTACAACCTTCCTTTATAAAAGATTATAACCTGGTACCTCAGTTAATAGCTGCTTTACCACAGCTCTAACAATAAAAAACATTTATTTTTTTCTATTTTATGTTTAAATTAAATTATAAAGTATTTAATTAATATAATTAATAATAACTATGGTATATTTATAATAATTATTATTTATAATAAATCCTATAAGAATATATCTCATTATTAATAATAAATATTATATATATATAGTTTTACTAAATTTATAAAATAGCAAAATTAGAAAAATTATTTTAAAAAATATATTTATTTAAGTTAGATTTTATTAAGTTTATAATTATTAGTATGTGTATATATATTATAAACATTATCTTAAATTAATATAATAGAATATTTTATTAAGCGTTTTTAATATTTATTTATTTTATTTATATTATGTGTGCATATCTTACTGATAAAGTTAAATTTATTATTTTAAGAATTATATAAATTTAATTATAATTAATTGGTATATCATTTCCGGATTAGAACTAATTTATAAAGACGATCTAGGTTTTTATTATATCTTTTAAATAATTATTTATTATATTAATTTAATTTATAAAAAGTGAATTTATAGCTTTAATATAGATTTTAATAATACTGGTATATCATAACCTTAATTTTTTAAAAGATAATTTTGATATTTTTATTAAAAAAAAAGATTTGAAAAATATTAAAAATTCTTAGTTATTTATTATCTTTACTGTAGAATTGATGATAATAATTATTATTTTTATCATTAGTATTTACCCTGTTACTATTATTGGAACTGATTGTTTTTGTGTTGTTGATAGTGTTATTTGAGTATTACTCTGATTATTACCCAATCTTTAGTTTTTGGTAATTAATATATTAAATTACTACTAATATTTTCGCCGGAAATATTGGATTTGAAGATATTATTAGAAATATTATTATACTTATTATTATACTCTATATTAATTTATTTATTATTATTATTATATTTCTTATTACCTTAATTAGGTTTACTGAAGCTAATTTTATTAGTTATATATAAACAACAATATTTGTGTACTTAGGCGGAATTATATTTAATTAATACTTTTATCCCTCCTAAATTTATATTATTATTAAAATATGTTAAGATAAATACTATAATTATAAATGAAGATCAGAGTCCTATATAATTTACTACATACTTGGATATTAATAATAAGTAGTTTAAAATATAATAAATAGTTAATTAAGTGTTTATAAATCTTATAAAATTATTAATTATATAATAAAAAAAAGTTAATAAATTTGTAAGTATTAAGCTAGTTAAGTTAAAAGATATTAATTATTTTAAATTAAAAAAGATCCCGGATTTAAAAGTGGTAGATTTGTTTTTATATTAAATTAATAATGTTATTAATAGAGATGTTAAATCTACCTGTATTTATAATATTTTTTATTAATATATAAAAGGTAAATTTATTATTAATCAGTATATCAGCCTTTTATTAAATGATAAGGATTACTTTAGAAAAACTGTTAATTAATGAAAATATATTATATATCATAATTTTATTTTACTAGCCAGTAATTTCAATATTTAGATATTAAAGGAATTGTTTAATTGGAATTAAGATAGGATAGTATTAATTAAGTATTAAAATATAGAAATATAGAAATATAAATTAATAGGAATTAATATTCCAGAGTACTTATTAAAATTTATATATAAAGATTTAGAAATAATATTAGAGTTATAATTTATTTTGGAGTTAATCTGTAATTAAGATATCAAAACTTATAAAAAAATATTAATTATACAATCCGATATTTAAAAAAAAAAAATTGGAAAAAATTGGAAAAAAAATTATAATACAGCAAAATATAATTATTTAAAAAATAAATTGTTATTACTAAAAAAGAATATATAATTGTTAAATCTAATTTACTAGCTAAAACGAACAATATTTCTTTTAAAAAGATTAAGAAGATTATTAAATGAAAATTTATTCTTATTAAAGCTAATATAACTAAAACCAGAAATTTTATTTACATACACAAAATATAATTTATTTAAAAAGGGTTTTAAATATTAGTATTATATACATATAAAAATATTAAATTTAATAAGAAATTCTACTAGAAATACAAAAATATAAATTATTAATAGTTTAAATATAAAAATAACATTAATATTAAATTTAAAAAGGTATTTTAAATATAAAGTAATAATAGCTTTGATAAAAATAACTTTAATAATTACCTTAAATAAAAAGAAGTTTATTTTATATTATATAATATATATAATTTATATTAAAAATAACTATTAATATAAATTACAATTATAAATTTAAAAACAAAAAAAAATATTTTAAGAATATAAAAAAAGAAATAATTAATAATGAAAATATATTAATAAGGATAATAAAGAATTTAATATATTTAATTTTATAAATAAAAATATTATCACCTATTATAACCTTATTATTATAACAAAATCTATAAATTTTAAAATTGATTATTAATATTATAATAATAACAATAAAAATGATTTATTATTTAAATATTATATTGCCTGACTGAAAAGGAAGGTTTAGTTGAACCCCCGCGACCCAGGATTTGTGCCTGATCCTTCTGAAAAATGTGTTGTTTTTAGCTGACTTAGAAATTTGAAAAAGTGAAAAGTAACGTTATGCTCCACAACATATATATAGTATTATTATAAAACTAATATTATTACAAGACTGCCGGGCCGCAGCTCGGAATTAGGAGTTATTTAATACACTAGTTTACAAGATTTTCATATAATATCCGATAAAATTAAAGTAGCCAGCCTCTTCTTCAGGATTTTCAGTCAGGTTTAAGTGCTGTAGCGCAGCCTTCTTGTTATAAAATTAAATTTAATTAATTTAAACTTTTTATAATTACTTTAAATTATCTAATTATAAAAAAGAAAAAATAGAATAAATTAATTTTTATAAAATTATTATTTCTAGTTCTTAAGTATTTTTTATACTTATTAAAGTTTATAATAATAATAATAATAATAATAATAATATATTTTCTATAATCTATACCCAGGTACTATATATATTTATATTTAATAATTAATCCTATATTTTTTTTACTAATTCTAACTACTTCTATTTTATTGTAAATAAATAATTTTTTAAAAATATAATTATACCCTAAAAAACATATATTATAAAAGAAAATCTACTATATAAAATAAATATAAATAATATTAATAAAAAATTTTAAAAATTAATTAATTTTGCTTTTATTATTATAAATTAAGAAATATTTAATAAAGATCTTATATCCTTTTTTAAATAATATTAGTGTTGATGATGGTATGGTATGGTATGGTTTTTGATTCATTTCTGTTATGTAAAAAAAAAAAATCCCTATTTTAAAAAAACTATATTATACCAAATCAGTAATATATGTAAAATTATTAATAATTATTATTATATTAATTATATTACTAATTATATTATACCATTATTAATAGTATCTTTAAGATCGGATATTTATTATATTATTAATCATACTCTACTATTGTTAATAATATAATATAATTTATTAAATATAAAAATAAACTATTATAATAATATTTTAATAATACTGTTTATTAATATATATATATATATTAATAATTTTTAATTTAATCATTAAAAACGCATTTTTAGCTTGAAATATATAAATTTAGAAAGAAATTTAATAATTAATATATATATATATATATTAATAGGCTTAATTTAATAACTATAATTAAATTTTAATAATAAAATAATAATAATAAATTTATTTATATAAATTAAATTTTACTTTATTTTTAGTATTAAAAATTATAAAAATTATTAATATTTGATCTTTTTTTTAATTTAAATCTAGATTAATTATTATTATTAATATTATTATTTTGTTTAATTATATGTTTTCTTTATTTAATTTCTTTTTTTTTATTATTTTTATTATTATTTATTATAATATTTTTATTATTTATTAATTCAATATTATCTATATCTTTAATAATATATTTACCATCTTTAGGCTTAATAATATTAATAAATTCTTTACCTTTTTTTTTCTAGATATAATATTTATATAATATAATATTTTTAATAATTTTAAACTTAAATTAATTTCTTTTTAATATAATAATATCTTAAATTAAATTAAAAATATATTTAAGTTTAATTAAAATTATAAATACAACCAAAATATTTTTAACCATTTTTATAAAAATTAGATATAACTTTTTAAATTATAACTAAATAATAAAAAAATCCTTAATTTTAAATAATTTTTTTTATAAATAATATTTACTTTTAATTAATAGATAAAATAATAAAATAATTTTTTTTTTTTTTAATATTTAAAATAATTTATTTACTTTTAATTAAATTATTTTTTTTTAAAAATATTAAGATATTCTCTTAGATTAAATAGAAATTATATTTTACTTCAATTCTAAATAATTATAATTTTAATAATAATAAATCAAAAATTTATTTTTATAAAAACTTTTATAATCTAACTTTTATTTTAATAATTTATAAAAATCTAATTTTATCTTAAAATTAATAATATAATTTAAATTATAAAATAATTTTTTTTAGAAAATTAGTATTAATATAATAAGAAAGTTTTTCTTAAATTATTTATAAAACTAATTAAATATTAATTTTTTACAATAGATATTTTTGTTTTAATTAAAATATTATTAAATTAAAATAATTAAAAAGTTTATTATAAATATATTAAACTAATATAATAATAGGTTTAAAGTATTTTAAAATAATATTAATATAAAAAAAGAAAGATTTTAAAATATTAATAATATAATAGATCTAATCTTATTTAAGATCATTAAAATAAAAAAAAATAAAAAAAATTTATTATTTTTTATTTAAATAAAAATAATAAATTAAAAATTTATTATTTTTAATAATATTTAAATTATAAAATTTTATTATATTTAAACATTTTATATTATTTTTAAAAGTTAAAATCTTTTATTTTAAAAAAGAAATAAGTTTTGATATTATTTAAAAAATTATATAAATTAAAAAACCTTTATTTTTTATAAATTAGTATTTATAATTTTTATTAAAAATTAAATTTTTTAAAAGTTAGTATTATATTAAAAAAATAATAAATATTATATTAAATTAAAAAAAATAATATATATGTATATTATTATTAAATCTTTATTAATTAATCTTTTAAAATATTTAATAAAATAAAATTAGCTGAGAATTTATATTTAAAATATTTAATAAAAAAATAATTTTTCTATTAATTATATTATTTTTTATACTAGCTTTAATCTTATTAATAAAAGCTTTAACTATTAATTAAATAATATAGATAAGATAAGGAATATAAAAAAATTAAATATTTTATTAAATTACTATTTTTTTAGATAATTAATTGATAAAAGTAGTAAGGTTTTAAATTTTAAAATAGGATTTATTATTAATTTTATTAAATTTAATAATAAAGATATTATAATAAGATTATTAATTATATTATTAATAATTATAATAAATAATCAGTTTTTTATATTATAAATTTATAAGATTTTATAAATTATATTTATAAAATTAATATTAATATATTTATTATATAAAATCTTAAATTTAATTAATATTTTATTTTATTTTTCAATTAATAATAATATAATAGGCTATAATAATAAAAAATATATAATTATTAAAAAAAATTTAAATATTTAATAAAATTAATATTTTCTAACTAATTATAAAATCTTTAATTAATTTTTTAATAATTTAAAATATTTCTTATTATAATAATTGTTTTAATTAAACTTTTATTATAATATTTATATTTAAATATAATAAGTATAATATATTCTGAAATTCTTTAAAATTTATTAAGTAAAAAAAAATATTCTATTTAATAATTAATTTTAAATAAAGTTTTTATAAGTTAATTTTAAAATAAGTATTTAGTTTTAATTGATTTATTTTAATTTAACTTATTTAAATTAAATATTATCTTATTATAATTAATATATATATATGTTTATTTTTTTTATAAAATTAATGATTGTTGTTTGATTTGATGATATAGTTTAGAGGTATTCTTAGGTTAATTAATATAATTATAATAAAAATGTTTTATAATAAAAATGTTTTATAATTTAATATTTAAATAACTAGGTATTTAAAATATACTTTATAATATTTATAATAAAATTATAAATATCTAGTAAATATTTTTGTAATTTGTTAAAATTTAGTTTAAAAAGGTAAGTTTTATTTAAAATTAAAAATATTTAAATATTTAAATATTTTAAAATTAAGATTTTTTTTTGTTTATTTTATTTTTTAATATTATTTTAGGAAAATATCTTAATATATATTTTTTAGAAATATAATATTTTTGATTTATAGTTTTTTTGATAATATTTATTTTTATTTATTTAATAGACTTATATAAATATAAAAAATAAGAGATTTGGATTTTTTAAAAAAAAGAGATATTAATATATATAATATATTACCTCTTTTATTAGATAAAGAATTATCTCAGATATAATAAAATAGAAAAATTAAAGTATTATTAATTAAATATAATATGATTTAACTTATTTTAATTTTTTTATTATAAAAGTTTTTTTAAATAAAATTTATATTAATAAAATTAAAAATAATAAATAAATATATAAAAATTAAAGAAAATATACATACTATAAAAACTATAAAAATTATAAAAATTATAAGAACTATAAAAATTATAAAATCTGTAAAATCCATAATAACTATATAAAAAGCTTATTAAAATTAATTTTCCAATACGACAGCAGAAAGTAAATGATCGTTGAGGGTAGTAGTAATTTTATATAAATTACCAACTAAATAAATTATATATACTATCAATATCATTTTTTTTTTTGAGTTCATATAAGCTATTGATTTAAATATATTACCAGGATTAAAATTATTATTCATTATTAGTATTTTTAGGCGTCATCAAAATCACTTACAATTATTGATAATTAGATTTAAAAAGCAATAAATTAATTTAATTAATATATATATATATTAACCTTTGTATTTTGATATATTTAAATACATTTTTTAATAAATTATAATATATTTAGTAATTTAGAATAAAATCTTATATTTATACAGCTATATTAAATTAAACAGTTCTAAGATTCAGAAAATTATTAATAATATTCCTTTATAAAGTTATATCCTTTTATATTAATATTATTTTTTTTATATGAATAGTTATTAGATTGGTTTTAGAAAATATTGTTATCCTCTATTATATACTAAAGTACCTTTAAAGCAGATATTTTAAATTAAATATTAAATTTTTCATTAATTTAATTTGATTTTAGTAAAATTTTTATTTGTTTTTTTACAATTTCTTGGATTAAATATATAAATAAGGTTTTATAAAGTAAAAAACCTGTTTTTATTTAATATTTTTAAATCTTTGTAATAGTACTGGCTAATAAAATCATTAATATATTTTAATATATGGTTAAATTTTAATTAATTAATTAAAATATATATACTTCTAAATTTCAGTTTCTTAAGTCTTTTGATAAAACCAATTAGGAATAATAAAACCTTTTTATTTACTATTTTTTTTCTAATATTTTTATATTCATTAATTATAACTATAACTGTTTTTGTTATCATTATAATAAGAAATGATTTTGAATTTTTTTTCCTCCCCAATATTTTAACTCCTATTTTCTTACCTTCTAATATTTTATATCCTGATGTTTTATATCCTGATGTTATTTTAACTCTTAAAACTATAGATTTAAAAACTATTTTTTTAATATAAGGTTTTTTAATAAAAAAATCTGGTTATAACAATAAGCTATTTACTAGTAATAAAAAATTGATAATTAAAAATAATAATAATATAATAAATAACTTAGATAATAATAATAATATAAATATAACAAATATTAATCAAGAAAAAAATAATAAATTTAAACCTCTTCAATAAGTATATTTTAAAAGATTAAATATTACACCTGCCCCTATTACCGAAGTACCAGAAGTAGCAAATTCCGCTTTAAACTCCTGACTCTCAATTTCTAATTACTAAATCTTAATTCAAAAAAATATAAATAAAACTAAGATAGAAATTAAAAATTATAAATAAAATATATAATAATAATAAAATAAATAATAAAATTAGATTATTATATTATAATTGATATTAACTAATAAAAAATAGAATTTTTTATCAATCTTAATAATAATCTTATATATATAATAGATATTTATAAAAATAAATATAATAATTAAATAATTTAACTATTAAGTTATTATAAATTAATATCTTGATAATTTATTTATTAGATTATTATAATTTAATAGTTCAGTTATTAAACTATTATTAATATATATTATATTAAAATATCTCTAATTAATTAAGTATACAGGATATTTTAAAATTATTACTTATTAATAAACTAGAAGCTTATATAATATTAATATTTAGATTATCTTAATTATCTTTTTAGTAATTTTATTATTTAAGAAAATAATATTATAAAAATAAAATGTGATTTAGTTATATTAGATCTGGAGTTTAATATTTAATATAGAAATTAATTCTATATAAATAATCAGTTTTTAAAATATACTTTATTATATATATTTATAATATTTTTTTTTTTTTTTTTTTTAAAAAAATATTTTATAAAATAGGTAATAAAATATAAAATAAATATTATAGGGGTATAATAAATTTATATTTAATTTTATATAAAAATTATTTATACAAAGGTTTTCTTTTTTATAAGATAATTCTTATAAATAAATATATGATTAAATAATATAAATAAATTATAAAATATTATATATAATATAAATATAGTAAATCTAAATTTAAATTATAAAATATTTTTTTATTATAGGTAATTAATATATCTTTTAAAATTAGTATAAATATTAGTAAATTATTTTAAAAAAAAGAAATATAATTTAATAAGGTTTTAATAAATAAAATTTTTGGAATTTTATATAAGTAGAATATATTAAATAATATAGTAAAATCATGGATTTTCTTTGTTAATATTGTATTAATAAGGATTATAAGTATATTATTATAATAAATTTTAAATATTATTTAATTTATATAAAAAATGATAAATCTTTTTATATAATAACTTTTTATAAATATTTTATTTAGAAATTGTTAAAAATGGTATTAATTGATTTTTTAGATAATTAATTAAATTAGTGTGTAAATTAATAATTATGAATAAGAATTAAATAAAATTAAATAAGAGTAGATAGATTTTTAAGCTGAAATCACTAAGCTTTCTATATAGATAATATAAAAAAAATTAAAATTAAAATAATTTAAATGAAAATATATTGAGGTTATATATTATAAAGAATATATCTTTATAATAGAAGTTATTAAATAAAAATATTTTAAAATTAAAAATATAATTTAGGAAATAATTAAATTAGATTAAAAAAAATTTTAAATTAATTTTTTTGGGTTTTGTAATTATTAATTATAATTTTTGGTTTTAATTTAATTTTTTAAAACTACTTATTCTTATTTTTAGAAAATTAAAAAGATATATATAATTTTTTAATAATTATTATGTTTTTTAGATTTTTAGATTTTTTATTATATCTAATATCTTTTTTTATTATATTTTTTAAGTGTTTTTGTTGATATCTTTAACTTCTTTAAGTTAATATATAAATAAATAAATTCATTAGTTAATATGAAATTATTAAAATAATAAATAAGAGTTCTGGCTAATATTAGATTTTAAATAAGATTTTGATCAATTTTATATAAGATTGGCAAAAAGTGAATATTACATATATATAAATAATATTAAAAGTAAAATAAAATAAGTATTAAATTATATCTTATTTTAAAATTTATTAATTTTTTATAATATAATTTCTTAAATTTTTTTAGAATATTTTTATTTTCTTTTAAATAATTTAGTATCTTATTATATGAGTATTTTAGATTTCCTAAAATATTTTTTAACTAAATTAGTTAAGATATTAACTTCAAGTTATCATAAATCATCTTCTAATCTATATAAAAATGATTATTTAATAAAATATTTATTATTTTTATTAAATCCATCTAAAATTCCTTTAACTTTATATTTAGTATAATTATTATATTTAATTTTAATTTCATTATAATCTTCTTATAAACCTTTTAATATAAATTCTAGAAAAGAGATATAAAAGATATAATATATTTTTAAAGATTTTGATATATCTAATTTAAAAATATATTTTTTAAATTTCTTAATAATTTTATAAGATCCAAATTTCTAATAATCTAAATTTTTATTAAATTATTAAATTTTAAAATTTTTAATAAATAGATATGTTTCATTTTTTTATTTTTAAAAGGGTGTTTTTATTTAATTTTAATTATAATAATAAGCTATTTACTCATTCACAAATAATAAATTTTTTTAAAAATTATTATAAAAGTTTTTTATATTCTTAGCATATTTATTAACTACTAAAATAACTTTTTTTAAAATAAAAGATAAAAAAAAAAGAACTGATAAAATTTTATTTTTTTAAAGTTTTATATAATATATATTTAATTATTAAATATTTTAATATATTATAAGTGAATTCTATTATTAATAATAATTTTATTTAATTATTCTAAGTATAATTAACATTATTCTAAGTATAATTAACAAAAAATTATAAATAAATTTTAATAATCTAAATAATATATTCTAATTAGTATATAATTTAATAATAATATTTATTTTAATTTTAATTTGATTTATGTAAGAATTTCAGAATTTGTTATTTATTAACAGGTCTCTATTATATATATATTTATATTATGTTTTGTATTAATTAAATATTTTTTTAATATAAATTAAATTAAGTTTTTTAGTAAACTAATTAGAATTCTATAATTTTAATATAATAATTTTATTAAATTTATTTATAATTATAAGAATTTTATTGTAAATCTGATTTATTAAAACATCTTATATTTTTAATAATTTTTATATAAAATTATAGATAATAATTTAAAATAATATACTTAATATATTATGAGATTGTAAAATTTTATAAAATTGATATCTACTAAATTTATTTTAGTAATATATATTATAAATTTTGATATATAATTTAATATATTATTATATTTAAAATTAAAAATATTATCTAATTAAAAATTTTTAAATTCTTTTTATTTTTAAATAGTTATATATTAATTAATTATGATATTTCTTAATTAATTCTTATTAAATTTTCTTATCTGAGATATAAAAAAGATCTTTAAATAGTATAATACTGCTTTTAATTATAAAATTAATTAATTAATAAATTATTTATTTATTTTAATATTCTTTTTACTATAATATCATTTTAGTAATTCTATTTTAACCATTCATTAAAATTATTTTTAAAAATGTGGGTAATAGTAGCTAGTACTATATTAATTATAAGATTATTTTTTTATTTTTAAAAAATAACCCTTTTATCAGATTTTATTCCTTTTATAAGATCAATTTTTTTATTAATAACATTTACTCTAATATTTTCTTTTTTTTTAAAATATACTATTATATTTATTAAGAATTTCTTATTAGTGAATTTATTATTTACTAAATTTTTTAATAATAAAAAAAAAAAAAAAAAAATTCTTATAATTAGATATAATTATAAAAGATTTTTTTATCTAGTGGAGATATACTCTCCATTTTTTACAAATTTTAACTATTATTATAAGTTCTTAATCATATATAAGATATTATAATTCTATTATATTAAATTTATATAAAATATAAACTATCAAATATTATTCTCTATTTAGGTATAGTTGATATAAATATATATTAAAAGTTATTTTTAAAATATCTATTTTAACTTTAATTAATAATTTTAAATTATAAAATTTAAAAATTAATATTATAATAAATGTTTTTTTAAATATTTTAAAGGTTTTTATATATTTTTTATTTATATTGAATTTAATATTTTTTTTAATAAATTCTAAAAAGGTATATATAAGGTAATTATATTATTTAATAAATTATTTATAATAATTATAAAATTTAAGAAAGAATTATATATCCTTCAGATTCTATAATATAAACCATTCTTAAATAAATTAAATTTTTATTAAATTTATTTTAATATTATTTAAAATAATAATAATTCTTAAAAATTTAATTTTTTTAACATCAGATTCTAATTTAAATAATTTGATTTTAAAATTATATTTATTAAATACCTTAAATATAAGATTAATATATTTAATATAATTTTATTTTATTTTATTAAAGATAAGTATATTATTTAGATATATAATATAAATTATATTTAAATATTTTTAAAATATATAATTTATAAAAATTTAAAATAATATCAAAATATTAATTAATTTAAATAATATAATTTTATATTTAAAGAATTTATATTTATAATAGAAAATTATTTTTTATATATATCTTTTTTAATAATTTTAAGATTATTATATATATTATAAATATTAATTTTAAATAAATATTTTATTTTTTAAATTTTATTAAAGGATTTATTAATTAAAAATAATAAATATTAATTTTTAATAATAATAATATTAAGATTTTAATAATTTATATAAATATATAATTTTTTATTTTTTTAAATATAAAAAAAATAAATACTTTTATTAATAAATTTAAAAATTGAATAAATTTAGTTTATAAATTTTTATTTAAATATTCTTTTAAGATTTCTATTTTTTTTTAAATATAATTATATATTAATATGTATTTAGGTTGTTTTTCTTTTTTTATTAATATTTAATAAAATTTATTTTTCTTTTAATAAGTTGAATATATTTTTGTTTTGTTTTTTAATTTATTTTAAGATTTTAATATTAAAAATTTAAATTAGTTTTTTAATTTAAATAAGAATTTATTTAATTATATTAAATTTCTTTTATAATCTATTTTTAATTTTTTTATCAGATAAATATGTTATAAGATGTAAGTATACTTTTTTTAAATATTTATTTTTTAATTAAGATATTTTTTAGGATATTAATTTTTTATAATTGTATTTATTAAATTAAATTATTTTATTTCTTTATTTTATATTTAGATTATATTTTATAAATTAATTATATTTTAATATTAAATTATACTTATTTATAATTTAGAAGATATTTATAATCAATTATTTAATATATTTTTAGATTATTAATTAAATATTTATTTTATATTTGAGATATTCCATTAAATTTTTATTTATATTATAGACTAATATCAATATATCTAATTTAATAAAAAAAATATTATTTTATATAATATATTTTTTAAATAAATAATAGGTTTTTATTTTATTATTTATATAAATTTTGAATTATAATCTATTAATATAAATATTAAAGATAAGATAATTTTTATTATTAATATTAAATTTAAGATACTATTAAAATATTATATTAAAATATTAAAATAAATATTTGTTAGATTTTTCAAATTATTTTACTTTCTAAGGCATTTCTAATTTAAATTATTGTTATTAAAAAATTAATAATTATTAATAAAATTTCTGTTAAAATAAAATTAATAATTATTTATATATTGATTTATAATTATAATCTTCTATAATATTATAAAAATTGCGGTATCAATTGAATTTTTTTTAATTTTAAAAAATATATTATATATTATATATTATATTACTTTTATAATATTTTTTTAAAAATACTATTACTTATATTCTTTATAATAGTATTTATTAATTATTGTATTATAATATTAATAATTTTACTAATATTCCTTTTATTTATAAATAGCTTTTTTTATTATTATTTAAGTTATTTAATATTTAGTATAATATATAAAATCATAATAAAAACATTTTTTTTTTGATATATATATAATATATATATTAAGATATTCATTATATCTTTCATCTAAGATTAGTTTTATATAATAAATATAAAATAAAACTCTATAATATAAAATATATTTTTTTAAATCATCTTTTTTAAGAAATCCTTTATTGTAAATTTTATAATAATATAGTTATAATTTAATTAAATAATTATAAATATAATAATTTTATTTTTTTTAAATTAGATAATTAAAATTTTTATAATAAAAATATTCTTATCAGTTATATACCGGGAAATCAGATTCAATTATTAAATATAATATATTTTATATATTTATTATCTATTTTTTTATATAATCATCACATATTTATATAATATCTTAAAATTTAAAAGTTATTAATTATTTTTTATAAATATAATAATTATCAAATTCTTTTAAAACTATTCATTTATATATCTTAAATAATTAATTTCCATTATATTTATTAAAAAAATAATTAATAATTCTCTAATATTATTCTTAATTTATTGTAAAATCTTTATTATAGATTTCTTTTATTATTTTATAAGTATAATATTATATATAAGTATCCTTATTATAAATAAAGTTAGCTATATATTATTATTTTTTTTTTTTTATTTTTTTTTTTATTTTAATAATTAGTATATAGCTTTTAATAAACTTGTTACAAATCTATATAACAGGGTGTACCTCAGAAACTGACCACCAACGTAGAATCAGTTTCTGTGTTGAGTGGTAAATTTTAGATCTAATATGGCTAAGATCACACCCTATTCTTATAAATATTATTTTTTATAACAGTAGAGCTACTAAGGAGATAATTAAATAAAAATGCTAATATTATATAAACTTCTAGCCTATTAATAAATAATAGTTTAGAAATATCCCACATACTTAATTAATTAGAGATATCTTGGTATAATATATATTGGTAGTAGTTTGATAACTAAATTACTAAATTATAATAACCCAGTAGATAAGTTATTAAAATATTAATTTATAATAATTCAGTAGCTAAACTATTAAGCTATTATATTTATTTTTATAGATATTTATTATATATATAAAATTATTATTAGAACTGATAAAAAATTCTATTTTTTATCAATCAATATCAATTATAATATAATAATTTAATCTTACTACTTATTTTATTATTATTATATATTTTATTTATAATTTTTAACTTTTATCTCTAATTTTATTTATATTTTTTTAAATTAAAATCTAGTAGTTAGAAATTAAAAGTTGAAAATTCAAAATAGAATTTACTATTTTTAATATTTTAATAATAAAAATAGGTATAATACTTTAACTGATTATTTTTAATTTAATTAAAAAGTATATAAATAAAAAGAGATATTAAGATTTATAATTATAAAATTAAGAATTTTAGATTAAGATCTAAAGAATTAGAATTTAATTTAGAATATAAATTGATATTAAATATAGATAATAATTATATAATATTTAATTAAATCAAAGATTTGAAAAATAATAAATCTATAATAATTATTTAAATTTTTTTATATATTTAATTTATTAAATATTAAAAATAAATTTCAAATTTTAAATCTCTTTTATTAATTTTAAATCTTTTTTATTTAAAAATTAAAAATATAAATAATAAGTTTTATATATTAATAAATTTATAAATTAAAAAAAGCAATTTAATTTTTTATAAAAAAGAATATAAAAATATAAATAAAAAATTATTAATTATTAATATTATCTGATATTTTAGGAATTTAGAATTAATAACTATAACTCTTAAACAAATCTATTATTAATTCAATATATCTAAAATTATAAATATTAAAAAAAAATTTTATATTTTTTAAAAAAATATTATAAAAGAATTTAATAAAGAAAAATCTAATATTATTAAATTTAAATTTATATTAAAAAATAAAGAAAAAAAAGATAAGGATAAGAAGTTTATATAATTAACCAAGAAGGAATATGTATCTGATAAAGATCTTAACAACTTTAATAACTTAAACAATTTTAATAAATCAGATAATAGTTTTAATAAATTAATTAAAACTATTAATATAAACAGATATAACAAAAATTACAATATAAAAGATATTAATAATAATATATTAAATTTTTCATAATATAAAATTATTAAGACATTTAAATTAAAAAACTTAATTAAATTCAAAAAATAATTTAAGAAATTTAATCAATTTTTTAAAATTTTAAAAAATTATTTCTTTTTCTACTTATCTAGCTTTTTAATAGGATAGTATAAAGTTTATTATACTTTATTTTATTTTAAAAAAATAATCTTTATTATTTATAATACTTATCAAATTAAATATGATACAATTTTATTTTATAAACATATAAAATATATTTTAATAATTAAAAATATTATAAAAAATTAGGATTTATTTATAGAATTTTTATATAAAATTTATAAATATAAAAATAAAATAAAAAAAGTTCTTAAAAAATTAAAAAAACTTAAACAAAATACCTTAGCTCAGAAATTCTTCCAAAAATTTAATTAATATATTTTTTTAATAAAATACAGTAATAAACAATTATTTTATTATACTAAAAAAAGACTTAAACTCCAATAAAAATAAAAAACCATCAAATTTAAAATCTTATATTTTAAAATAACATATTAGGAAATATAATTTATAATTACTTAATTAAATAATATATAATTTAATAATATTAAAAAAAAAGATACCTATACCCTATATATTACTAATAATAACAATAAGAAAAAGCTTAATCTTAAAAGGGAAAGAAATTTAATTAAAATAAAAAAATTAATAAATAATAAATATTAAAAAAAATTTATAACCCAGCCCTTATAAATCTTAATATAATTTAAAAAAGAAAAAATAATAATTAAAAAAAAAATATTAAAATCTAATACTCCATTATATTTCAATTATAATAAACCTAAATATATAATAAAAAACTACCGAAAGCTATTAAGATTTAAAAATAATAGAAAATAATAAAAATAATATATTTATTTTAATATAATATAAAATTCGAAATCAATTAAAGATTTCAAAAAAATCTAGAAATATATTATAAAAAAAATTAATAATAAATTTACTAATATTCCATCTAACAATAATAATTTTAATATTATAATCCTTACTTTCTAAATATAATTAAAAATAAAAGTAAAAAAATTAACTAATCTTGCTAAAAAACTCAAAAATATTTTTATAATAGAAACAAATTTCTTTATATTTAAAAAACCACTTTTAAATCTTCTTATTTAAAAAGAATATTATTAATTATAATAAAATTAATTAATAGGTATATATTATATCTACTATAAATAAAACTCTAACCAACATTTATAACAAATTTATAAGAAATAGGATAAAAAATATATTAAAATAATATTTAAAAACATCTAATTATTATATCCTATCATCCATTTAAAAAAGAAATTAAATCAATACTTAAATATAATAAGAAGTTAGAAATACATCTGAATATATTATAATATCTAAAAACAGATAGAAAATATGATTTTTTTAATTATAAAAAAATAATTATCTAATATAACCTTTAATTAAAAATATAATCAGTTATATAAAAAAAATATTTGTAAATAATATGAATTTAATTAAATCCAATTATTTAAAAAAGTAATTTATATAATAGTTTATTAAAAGTTATATATTAATTACCGAATCAAAAATTAGTAAAAAGTAGAGGTAGAATAATATATAATCAATTTTATTTATAATAAAAATACTTATATATAATATTATACTTATTTAATAATAGAGAAAAGATATAAAAAAAACTTTACTACTGATTAGGAATAATATTAAAAAATTATTGATTATTTTCCTAATAAATATAATAAAAATTAATTACTTAATGTCATAAGACGCTACGTGGGCTATCGCTATGTAGCTATACGTCTACACGCTTATATATAATATGTAGATATCAAATCTTGTAGACTTGATAATCTGTCTTTTTAGCCTAATTAGTATGACACACCTGTCTATAAAATGCCTTATAACATTTTATTAAATCTTTATTATAAGCATTTAATCTTTGTTAATACTGCTTGATTCAATGATATTAAATAAATGTAATATAAAAACCTTTATTTTGGTATTATTATTGCTAACAACTACTTCGGCTTTATTCAATACAATTCACAAGTTTTTAAAATTGGTTATATTATATATATGGAGTTTTTATGATATGCAATAAATACTAGTGAAATATGTATTATTAATATATATGTGATTTGGAGGGAGAGTATTACAAAATACTATATAAGCTGTCACTATATAATTATACATCTACACGCTTATATATAATACATAGACATCAAGTCTTACAGACTTGATAATCTACCTTTTTAGCCTAACCAGTACGACATGCCTGTCCACGGGGTGCCTTGTGACACTTAAAATACATAAATGAATAGTTTTAAAAAAATTTAATAATTATTATATTTATAAAAAACAATTAACAGTTTTCAAATTTCAAAATATTTTATAAACATATAATAATTGTATAGAAAAATAAGTAGTAAATATATAGAATATGTTATATTTAATAATTGAACTTAATCTCCTGATATATAATTGATAAAAATATTCTTATTGTAAGAATTTTAATTATCTAATCTGGAAAAAATAAAAATATTATATTTATAATTATTTAGTTAAATTATAATTATACTACTATAAATTTTGTAATAAAAGATTTTTTAAAAAAAATGATTTAAAAGAATATATTTTATATTATAAAGTTTTATTCTATATTTATTATATAAAACTAGTTTTAGATGAAAGGTATAATAAATATTTTGATATATGTATTATATATACATTAATAGAAAACTATCTTTACTGCAACCTTATATATTATATTAAATATTAAATAGTTTAGATAATAAAAAAAAAAGTTATTTATAAATAAAAAGAATATTAACAAAATTATTAATATTATAATATAATAATTAACAAATATTATTATAAAGAATATAAATAACAATATTCTTAGAAGAATATTATAAAAATAGTATAATATATAATATATAATATATTTTTTAAAACTAAAAAAGGATTTGATTGATA
>JAJTUD010000036.1:0-25205 GCA_036971385.1 Dactylellina parvicollis | reverse complement strand
AATTATTTTTTTCTCTTTTTTATTATTCTTTTTTTTCCTTTTTTTTTTTACCTTTTATTGTTTTTATATGTTGTGTTTTGAGGTTTTAAATTTTTGAAATCTTATTATTTTTTATATTAATTCTGTTTTTTTGATATATTTATGATACTTATAATTTTTTTATTTTGTCTTACTCCTTTTTGTTTTTAAAATAACTGTATATTTTAATATATATATTATTAATTTAATTAAAATAATTTTAATTAATCTTAGTTTTTTTCTTATATAATAATATAATAGTTATATAGGAATTAATTTTACCTATTATTATGATAATATAAAACATTATAATTATTGTGCTAAATAATATACCTATTATTTTTTTACTAATATTTATTAAATTGTTATAATGTTAAATATATATTTTTACTTTTTTATCAATATTATTCTGTTTTATATTATAATAGTTTATATAATTATTCTATTTAATCTTATTATTACTTATTTTACTATTAAATATGCTTTCTTTAAAATAGTATTAATTATAAGAAAAGTTACCTTTAATAAGTTAAGATTTTTTAATACAATAATAGGTATTAATACATAAGTAAAAGATTTGGAGGATGTTATATAAGAACCTTTAGATATTTTAGTTAATAAAGGTGGTTTTATAATTAGTAATAATATAATATACTATATTTTAGATTTTAAGGGTGGTAATATTATTATATAAAGAATTAACAAATTTTTTATAAAAGTAATTATTAGTAGTTTAATAATATAACTTATTATTACAAAAAGTACTTTAACAACTTTATAAATATAAGTTATAGAAATTAATTCTTATGGCTATAAGAATAATAAAAATAATAATAATAGGAATAATAATAATAATAATAATAATAATAATAATAATATTACTATTGTTTTATATAAATATAAAAGCGCAAAATATGGTATATTATTTTATAAAAATGCTTATAAAAATGTTTTTAAAGTTAAAAAGCTTTATAAGAAATAGTAAAATATAGCAAAATTATCTTTTTTTTATTTTTTCTATTTTTTATAAAATAATTAATTTTCTAAATAAATTTATAAAATAACCTTATACATTTTTATTATATAAAATTAAAAATTAGATTTTAAAATAAGTTTTTATAACATATAACAAATCTTTCTTATAAAATATTTTAATTAATATTTTTATATATTTAAAATATTTTTTTAGTTTTTATAAAGAATTTATTAATAATTAATCCTTCCATTTTATTAAATAGTGTTTTATAATCTTTTATAATTTAAAATCTTTCTTAATTTGATTTTTTATTAGTATTTTTTCTATTTTTTATTTTTTGTTATTATTTATTTTAATAAATAATAATTTTAGTGTATTAGGATAGATTTTATTAATTATATAAAATTTAATTAAAAATATATGGAATATTGTGTATTGATATATAAAATATGGTAATATAAATTTAATAATATATAAATTTATATAAGTTATAATTTTATATAATTTAAAAAATCTTATTTCTAATTTTTTTAAAAGGTTTTTTATTATTATATTTTTATTAAAAAATATGATCTTATTTTTAATTTTATAAGTAAATATATTATCTTATTTTTTATTATAATATTATACTTAATTATTTTAAACTTGTATAATTTTTAAATAATATAAATTATATATATCTTATAATACTTCTAAATATTTTTTTATTATTAATATATATATTATAATAATATTTCTTATTTTGAATTATAAGTAGTAATTATATTTAACATAAAAAAAACTCATTTTAATTATAACCTAAAAAATATTATTATATATAAATATTATAAAAAATAGCATATTAATTTAGTTATCTTACTTATAATTATAATAATTTTATAAATATTATTCTAATATTTAATTTATCTTTTCTATTTAACCATTTATTTCTAAATAAAATATAATGGAATATTTTTTTTTAACACCTATTATTTTATATAATATTTTTATAAATTTGGAAATAAATTACCTTCTTCTATCCAAAATAAAATTATTTAAAAATCTATTATATAATAAATACTTGATATATAGATCTACAAACTTATATATCTATAACTTATTATAATAAAATATAAAATATATAAATTTAATTAATTTATTCATTACTATTTATATAATATTATAATACGAAAAATCGTTATTTAGCATTAAATCTTTAAATTTTAATAATTTAATAATAAAATTTATTAAAATAAAATGCTATAATGTAGTAAATATCTATAATAATAATAATTTTCTTTTTCATAATCTTTTTATAATTTTATTATATTAATAGATATTGTATCTTGTTATGTAATAGAAAATAAAGCTTAAATATTTTAAAAAATAATAATTTTAAATAAATAATTCTTATATTTTTCTTTAATTAAAATAACTAGTTAGTAGTATATTATATATATTATATACCACTTCCTTTTATAAATTTAAGATATTAAGAATATATATTCTATTTTTAAATCTTAAAATTTTATTTTTTTTTAAATGGTAATTTTTAATATATTTTATTATGTTTAATTACTTTTATAATTTTTTTGATTTTTATATCTTTTTTATAACCTTTTACTATAGTGTTATAGTTTTGGGAGAAGTTAGTTATAATTATAATGATAATTATTAAAGTATGCACTATTATTATTAATTATCCTGGTTTTAATAATAAAAGGGGAAGTTTTTTATTATCCTTTTCTTTTCTATAATCAATTTATTGTAAAAAAGCATCTATTATTATACTTTTAATATTAGGTTTATAATGTATAATAAAATTATAATTTATAAGAATTTCTAATTATTTTATTTATTTTATATTAAGATGTTTTAAGATATTAAAGTATGTTAAACTTTTATAATTATTATAAATAATAATTTAAAATTATAATTTTTTTAAATATTCTTTCCATATATAATTATAATAATAGTTAGTATTTCTTAATCAAAAATTATATAATTCTATTTTACTAGGTTTATTTTCTTATTATAGAAGTATATAAATATTTAATATTTTTTTATGTTTTATTACAAGAGATATATTCTAATATTAAATCCTAAAATATCAGTTTTTTTATTATTATTAATTTTTTTTAATTGAAAAATAAAAGTATAATATTAATATTAAATTTTTTTTTAATATGTGTAAATATAATATATTACTTATTATTTTATTTTTATTAATAATCTTTATATAATAGTTTTATTAATAATTCTACTTTTATATTATATCACAACAAAAAACAGCTATAAAAATTAACAAACCCTAAAAAAAATTACAATTCTTTAATTATTATTAATAATAATTAATCCTAAACTATTTTAATCTTATTAAAATCTATTATTATACCTCGCATTAATATAATAAATCCTAAAAATTCAACTTATTAATAAAATTAACATTTCTTTACTTTGATGAATAATAATGTTTTTTTAAGTTGCTTTAATATATTATATATATATTTAATATGGTTTTTTAGATTTTTCAAATATATCAGTATATTATTTAAATAAATAATAACATATATATCTAATAAATTGTGGAATAATATATTAAATAATACTTGGAAGCTGGTTGAAATATTAATAAATCTAAATAACATTATTAAATATTCAAATAATCTATATTTCATTCTAAATATTATCTTTTATTTTTTTTTTATAATAATATATAATAAGTTATAAATATTATAAAAATTAAATCTTATAAATATTACTACATCTTATAATTAATTAAATAACCCATCAATCAAAAATAATAAATACTGATTTTTAATAATAATATTATTTAATTTTTTATAATTAATATAAAACTGTAGCAAGCCATCTTTTTTCTTAACAAAAAGAATTAATATATTTACTAAAAATATTAATTTTCTAATAAATCTTTTTTTTATTATTTTATTAATATAAATATATAGCGCTATATCTTTTAATAAGAGATATTTATAAATCAAATTAAAAAAAAATATTTTATTTTATATCAATAAAATCTTATAATCCCAAAATTGATATTTTAGTAATTATTTTATTACCTTTTTTATAAATAATTATTTAAAATTATGATATTCTAATAATATAAAGTATAATAATATAATTTATATATTTGTTATTATTATTATTATTTTAATTATTAGAATATCTTTTTTAAATAATATTTTTATTAATAATATCTTATTTATAATATTTATGGTTTAAATATAAAAGCTTATGTTTTAATATATCTAGATATATCCCACTTATTAATTTATATTTAAATTATTTTTTTGGAATTATGGTAAGTTAAAAACCATATTAAACATTTTTATTTTTATAATATTAAAGTTTATTTCTTTTTAATAATTATTAATTATTAATAAAAGTGGTATAATAGTGTATATAGTACTATACAAAACTATAAATATACTATTAATCACTTTGAATAATATTATTTCTTTTTTTTTTATTATAGGGATTTTATATTATTATGTATATTATATTGCTATAAAATTAAATAATACTATATAATCTATTATTACTTTTATTATATATTATTTATTTTCTTATAATAGTTATATTATTATAGTTAATTATAGGGCATAACCCTATTACTATTATTTAATTATTATTGTAAGTAGTTACAACTCATTATATATACCCTTTTCTTTAAATAATAAATATTTTATTATTTTTATTTATTTTTTGATCTTAAGTTTACTGATGTAATTATAAATATAAAATAATAGTAGTTTTTTTAATAATAATTTCATAAACTATAATTAAAATATAGATTCTTTTTTCTATATCTTAAAAATTTATGCTATAATATATATATTTTAATTATATTAAATTCTATTACTTTTTTTATCTTTATTTTTAAAATAGAATTTTATAAAGTAATAAATTATAAATTACTATACAAATAATATTTTTTATAAAAATCTTAAAAACCTTCTATTTTCATTACTAACGTAATTAATATTAAAAGTATAATAAAATAGCTTATTTTAAAACCCACCAAAATTATAATTAATTTTTAAATTCTTTCTTTCAGCCTTTTAAAATATAAGATTTAAAAAATATCTTTATATTAATTAAATAACTTAATATATAGTATATTAAAATAGATTATATAATCAAAAATTTTACTATCTTATTTCAATTATAATAAAGTATATTTAGTATTTTCTTTATTATTTAAATCTTTAAACTGGTTAATTATGGCTTGTTTGAAAATATTTTATATCACAAATTTTAATACATTTTTTTTATTATATATCCTTATAATAAATAATATTGATTATTTAATCATAATACTATATAGCTAATTAAAAATATATTATATTTTTAATTATTTATTAGTATTTTTAAATAATAGAAAATTTAAAAAAAAGAATAATTTGAGTTGATAGATGAAAAACTATATTTTGCTGCAGTTTCTTATATAAATATCTGATCTAAAAAAGAGTTTTGTAATTTAGACTATTATTATAATATTAGGTTTATCAAATTCCTTAATCTCTAAAACTAGATTTTCTTGTTTTATTGCGGGAATAAATATGGTGGTATTTAACACTATAAAGCAAATACTATATCTTTTAGCAGGAGCTAATATAATTATATAAAGTAATTAAAAAATAATTTAATAAAATATTAAACTATGTATTATTATAGCAGTATATTTTATACAGGTACAAAAACTAGAATAATTTACAAAACTTAATAATTGAATTATTAAATAAAAAACTAATCTCTGTTGTTTATATATTTTTATATTTATATATATTAAGGGTGGTAAAGCGCGGGTGGCAGTGTTTGTTGTAAAATCATCTTTTATTTATAAACCTTTTATATAGTGGTAACTTTTTATAGGAAGTAGGTATTAATATATTAACCCTGTTGTATTGTGCGGACTGGTGTACGGTATTGTGCCGTGCTGCTAGAATGGCTGGGCTGGCTTTGAGGTCTGACAAATAGTCTTTTTATTAAATTCTATTTTTTTTATAAAATTAGGTTTCTTGTTAATAATATTTACTTTAACATTCTCCTTTTTTTTAAAATATACTATCTTTATATTATATTCATTAAAAATTTCCTATTAACAAATTTGCTATCTACTAAGTTTCTTGGTAATAAGGAAGAAAATAAGATTCTTATAATCAAATATAACTATAAAAAGTTTTTTTATTTAATAAAAATATACTTTTTATTTTTTATAAACTTTAACTATTATTCTAAATTCTTAATTATATATAAGATATTATAGTTTTATTACATTAAATTTATATAAGATATAAGCTATTAAATGCTATTTTCTATTTAAATATAGTTGATATAAATATATACTGAGGGCTACTTTTAAAATATCTATTTTAATTTTAATTAATAATTCTAATCTATAAAATTTAAGGATTAATATTATAATAAATACTTCTTTAAATATTTTAAAAATTTTTATATATTTTTTGTTTATATCAAATTTAATATCTTTTTTAATAAATTTTAAAAAGGCGTGTATAAGGTAATTATATTATTTAATAAATTATCTATAATAATTACAAAGTTTAAAAAAAGATTATACATTTTTTAAATTCTATAATATAAACCATTCCTAAATGGATTGGAGCTTTATTAGATCTTAATATTATCTAAAATAGTAATAACTCCTAAAAACTTGATTTTTTTAATATTAAATTCTGATTTAAATAGTTTGACTTTAAGATTATATTCATTAAATACCTCAAATATAAGATTAATATATTTAATATAATTTTTTTTATTTTATTAAAAATAAATATATTATTTAGATATATAATATAACTTATATCTAAATATTTTTAAAATATATAATTTATAAAGGTTTAAAATAATACCAGGATATTAATTAATCTAAATAATATAATTTTATACTCGAAAAATCTATATTTATAATAGAAAGCTATTTTCTATATATTTTTTTTAATAATTCTAAGATTATTATATATATTATAAATATTAATTTTAAATAAATATTTTACTTCTTAAATTTTATTAAAGGATTTATTAATTAGAGGTAATAAATATTAATTTTTAATAATAATAATATTAAAACTTTTATAATCTACCTAGGTATATAAATATATAATTTTTTATTTTTCTTAAATATAAAAAAAATAAGCGCTTTTATTAATAAATTTAAAAATTCAATAAATCTAATTTACAAATTTTTATTTAAATATTCTTTTAAAGTTTTTACTTTTTTCTAAATATAATTATATATTAATATATACTTAAATTATTTCCTTTTTTTATAAATAGGTAAATTTATTAAATTTTAATAAAAATTTTTTTTTTTTAATAAATTAAACATATTTTTACCTTATTGTTTAATTTATTCTGGGATTTTAATATTTAAAATTTAAATTAGTTTTTTAATTCTTATAAAAACTTATTTAATTATATTAGATTTTTTTAATAATCTATTTTTGATTTTTTTATCAAATAAATATATTATAAGGTATAAATATATTTCTTTTAAATATCTATTTTTTAATTAAAATATTTTTTAAAATATCAACTTTTTATAATTATATTTATTAAATTAAATTATTCTATCTTTTTATTTTATATTAAAATTATATTTTATAAATTAATTATATCTTAATATTAAATTATACTTATTTATAATTTAAAAGATATTTATTATTAATTATTTTATATATTTTTAAATTATTAATTAAATATTTATTTTATATTTAAAATATCCTATCAAATTTTTATTTATATTATAAACTAATATCAATATATTTAATTTAATAAAAAAGATATTATTTTATATAATATATTTTTTAAATAAATAATAAATTTCTATTTTATTATTTATATAAACTTTAAATTATAATCTATTAATATAGATATTTAAGATAAAATAATTTTTATTATTAATATTAAGTTCAAGATATTATTAATCTATTATATTAAAATATTAAGATAAATATTTATCAAACCATTTAGGTTATTTTACTTCCTAAAACATCCCTAATTTAAATTATTGTTATTAAAAAATTAATAATTATAAATAAAATTCTTATCTAAATAAGTTTAGTAGTTATTTATATATTCACTAGATTCATAATTATAATCTTTTATAATATTATAATTCTTATAATGTTAATTAAATCTTTTTTTAATTTTAAAAAATATATTATATGTTATATATTATATTATTTTTATAATATTTTTCTAAAAGTATTATTATTTACATTCTTTATAATAGTATTTATTAATTATTATATTATAATATTGATAATTTTGTTAATATTTTTTTTATTTGTAAATAGCTTTTTCTTTTATTATCTGAGCTATTTAGTATTTAGTATAATATATAAAATTATAATAAAAATAATTTTCTTCTGATATATATGTAATATATATATTAAAATATTTATTATATCTTTTATTTAAAATTAATTTTATATATATATAGAATAAAATTTTATAATATAAGATATATTCCTTTAAAACATTTTTTTAAAAAAATCTTTTATTGTAAAATTTATAACAATATAATTATAATTTAACTAGATAATTATAAATATAATAATTTTATTTTTTTTAAATTAAATTATTAAAGTTTTTATAATAAGAATATTTTTATTAATTATATACTAGAAAATCAGATTTAATTATTAAATATAATATATTTTATATATTTATTACCCATTTTTTTATACAATCATTATATATTTATAGGATATTTTAGAATTCAAAAATTACTAATTATTTTTTATAAATATAACAATTATCAAACTTTTTTAAAATTATTTATCTATATATCTTAAATAATTAATTTTTATTATATTTATTAAGAAAGTAATTAATAATTCTCCAATATTATTTTTAATCTATTATAAAATCTTTATTATAAATTTCTTTCATTACTTCATAAGTATAATATTATATATAAATATTTTTATTATAAACAAAATTAACCACATATTATTATTTTTTTTTTTTTTTATCTATTTTTATTTTAATAATTAATATATAGTTTTTAATAAATTATAACATAAATTACTTTTCTAAATAACTATATTTAATCAAATCCATATTGTTTATATATATATTTTTTTACATAATTAATTATATTTTTAATTAAAAATTATATTAAATAATTATTTTTTTATAATTAAAAAAATCATATTTTTTATCTATTCTTAAATATTATAATATATTTAAATATATTTCTAATTTTTTATCATATTCAGATATTAATCTAATTTTTTTTTTAAATAAATAATAAAATATAATAGTTAAATATCCTTAAACACCATTCTAATATATTTTTTATCTTATTTCTCGTAAATTTATTATAAATATTAATCAGAGTTTTATTTATAATAGATATAATATACACCTATAAATTAATTTTATTATAATTAATAATATTCTTCTTAAATAAAAAGATTTAAAAATAATTTTTTAAATATAAAGAAACTTATTTCTATTATAAAAATATTTTCAAATTTTTTAATAAAATTAATTAATCCTTTTACTTCTAATTATATTTAAAAAATAAAAATCATAATATTAGAATTATTATTACTAAATAAGATATTAATAAATTTATTATTAATCTTTTTTATAATATATTTCTAAATTCTTTTAAAATCTTTAATCATTAATTTTAAATTTTATATTATATTAAAATAAATATATTTTTTTTATTTTTTTTTATTATTTTTAAATTTTAATAACTTTCAGCAATTCTTTATTATATATCCAAATTTATTATAATTAAAATATAATAGAATATTAAATTTTAATACTTTTTTTTAATTATTATTTTTTCTCTTTTAGATTATATTAAAATTTATAAAAATTAGATTATAAATTTTCTTTAATATTTATTATTTATTAATTTTTTTATTCTAATTAAATTTCTTTCTTTTATTTTTAAAATTAGATTTTTTTATTATTATTATTATTAATAATATATAGGATATAAGTATTTTTTCCTTTAATATTATTAAATTATATATTATTAAATTAAATAATTATAAATTATATTTCTTAATATATTATTTCGGGATGTAAGGTTTTAAATTCAATAATTTTTTATTTTTATTAAAATTTAAGTTTTTTTTTAATATAATAAAATAATTATTTATCACTTTATTTAATTAAAAGAATATATTAATTAAATTTTTAAAAGAATTTTTAAATTAAAATATTCTATTTAAATTTTTTTAATTTTTTAAAATTTTTTTTTTCTTTATTTTTATACTTATAAATTTTATATAAAAATTTTATAAATAAATCTTAATTTTTAATAATATTTTTAATTATTAAAATATATTTTATATATCTATAAGATGAAATTATATTATATTTAATTTAATAAATATTATAAATAACAAAAACCATTCCTTTAAAATAAAATAAAATATAATAAATTTTATATTATTTTATTAAAAAATTAAATAAGTAAAAAAAGAAATAATTTTTTAAAATTTTAAGAAATTAATTAAATTTCTTAAATTATTCTTTAAATTTAATTAAATTTTCTAATTTAAATACCTTAATAATTTTATATTGTAAGAAATTTAATATATCATTGTTAATATCTTTTATATTATAACTTTCACTATATTTATTTATATTAATAGTTTTAGTTAATTTATTAGAGTTATTATTTAATTTATTAAAATTGCTTAAATTATTAAAATTATTAAGATCTTTATTAAATATATGCTTTTTTTTAATTAGTTATATAGGTTTTTTATTTTTATTTTTATTTTTTTTATTTTTTAGTATAAATTTAAATTTAATAATATTAAAAAAAATTTTATTAAATTTTTTTATAATATTTTTTTAAAAAATATAAAAATTTTCTTTAATATCCATAATTTCAAATATATTAAATTAATAATAAATTTATTTAAAAATTATAATTACTAATTCTAAATTTCTAAAATATTAGGTAATATTAATAACTAATAATTCTTTATTTATATTTTTAAATTTTTTTTTATAAAAAATTAAGTTATTTTCTTTAATTTGTAAATTTATTAATATATAAAACTTATTATTTATATCTTTAATTTCTAAATAAAAAAGATCTAAAATTAATAAAAAGAGGTTAAAATTTAAAACTTACCTTTATTATTTAATAAATCAAATATAAGAAAAGATTTAAATAATTATTATAAATTTATTATTCTCTAAATCTTTAATTTAATTAAATATTATATAATTATTATTATTATTTAATATTAATTTATATTTTAAATTAAATTTTAATTCTTTAAATTTTAATCTGAAATTTTTAATTTTATAATTGTAAGTTTTAATATTTTTATTTATTTATATACTTCTTAATTAAATTAAGGATAATTAATTAAAATATTATATTTATTTTTATTACTAAAATCTTAGAAATAATAAATTTTATTTTAAACTTTTGATTTTTAATCTCTAATTACTAAATTTTAATTTAAAAGAATATAAATAAAACTAAGGTAAGAGCTAAAAATTATAAATAAAGTATGTAATAATAATAAAATAAATAATAAGATTAAATTATTATATTATAATTGGTGTTAATTAATAAAAAATAGAATCTTTTATTATTCCTAATAATAATCTTATATATATAATGGATATTTATAAAAATAAATATAATAATTTAGTAGCTTAACTATTAGGTTATTATAAATCAGTATTTTAGTAATTTGTCTATTAGGCTACTTGATAATTTGTTTATCAAATTATTATAGTTTAATAGTTTAGTTATTAAGCTATTATCAACATATATTATATTAAAATGTTTTTGATTAATTAAGTATATGAAATACTTCTGAATTATTATTTATTAATAAATTTAGAAACTTATATAGTATCAGCGTTTAAATTATCTATCTCCTTAATAATTCTACTGCTGGAGTCTAATAGTTAATACAGAAACTGATTCTGCGCGGGTAGTCAGTCTCTGAGGTACGCCCTGTTACGTAGATTCGTAACAATTCAATTATTAATAATTATTTTTAATTATAATTATATAATTAATTAAATTAAATTATTTAATACTGAGCCAAATTGATATTTTTTTTTCTCCTTTGACTTTTTTTGTTAATTGGGGCAGTTAAATTATGCTTACCCATATTTATAATATTATTTTAATTAGTTTTAGTAAAAAAAATCAAAAAAAAAATCATTTATAAATAAAATCACTAATTCCTATCTTAATAAAAAAAAAATATTATATATATTTATTTATATTAATATAACTTTTATTTTTTTATATGATTATTTTTATTTTTATATGATTTTCTTGGCTTATTATACTAGTATATAGGACGAGATTAATAATACTGATTTTCTTTATTCTTTATTTATACTACCTAGGTATACTGTATAAATGTTTATTAAATTATTTTTCTTATATTTACTCATTTTTATTTGTTTTTTTTGTTTTTTTTAATTTTATTTTATTTTATTTTAAAAATGTTGTCTTTTGTATTTAAAGTTTTGTTTTTTGGTTAATTATTGTTTTCCTTTTACCTTCTGTGATTATTCGGCAATTAAATTTTTTTTAATTTTTTTTTTTAATTTTTGTTTTTCTATATAATAATAACTGTTTTCGCTCTTTTTTATAATTCATTTATTATTATAACTGAAGAAGTTATTATTAATATTAACAATTTAACAAAATTTTCTTATCACTAATATTTCTAACATGGTTTATTATACTACATTTATTAAAAAGATTATAATTATTATTATAAATACTATAATTCTTAAGATTTTATAATAAATTATTATTTTAAACTAATTAATAAATATTTTAATATTTTTTATTAATATTTTACCTAGTAGATTTTAAAATATTAATTTAATAAATAATATTATTTATATATTTATTAATTTTAGTAAAGGTTTAATTAAACCTTTTTTAAATGTTTTTTTTATTAATATAATTTTAAAAATCTTTTTTATTATTTATTAATATTATCTTTAAGTATATATTATATAATTAGAAACAGATTTAAATAATATTATTAATTATAATTATAAAATTAGTAAAGCTAGAAATAAAATTTATAATTATAAATATATAAATAAAACTAGTATAATAGAAATTACTTTTATTAATAAGGATCTGATTTTTTACTAAAATATAACTATATTTAATGATATTATTAATCAATTTTACTATTGTTTTTATATTATTACGGAATATAAAAATACTTTTATTAATAATATATATATAAAATTAATATTAATATTATTATTAAAGATTTGTTTTTTCAAAATAAGAATTTTAAAAATATTCTTTTTAATTTTTTATAAAAGGAAGATAAGGTTATAATTAATATTAATATTATTAATTATATTATAAATTTAAAAGTTATTAATAATAATATAAAATGCTTAATATTAATTAATAATAATAATAATAATAATTTTAATAAAATTGTAATATATATTTATAAATATAATTATCTTATATATTGCAGTGTATGTAAAAAGATGTATATAATTTAATTTTTATATTTTTTTATTTCTTATTTAATTATTTTAATTTTATTAATTAATTTTAATTTTAATTTATTTATTTTGATACAAAAATAGACCTGAGATTAATCTTATTTTTTAAAAGTTCATATTTTAATTAATTAATTAAATTGGGTATATGAAGAAGCTTTTTTTTTTTGTAATAGGTTTTTCTATATTGTAAATTTTATTATCGTTCTTACTACTTTTTTCTGATATTTCTTAGGTTTTTATGTAATTTTTGAGATTAATAAGTTTTTTTATTTAATTAAATAATATCATATCATTTTTTTTATTTTTAAATTTAACTTAATTAAATTTATTATTAATATTTTTTCTATCTTATAAATATCTTTTTATTTTTATTATATATTTTTTTTATAATAATTTATTTATTTAAATATAAATCTTATTTATTCTATATTTTTTTAATAAAAAATATATATAAATATGTTATAATCTTTTATTAATAAAGATAATTTTAATTTATAAATTAAATTCTTTATTATTTATAAAATTTTAAATAAATTTAGTTATTTTACTTTTAATTTATTTAAAAGTTTTTTTATTTTAATATTCCTATTTATTAATAATATTATATCTTTTTTTTAAAAAAAGTTTTATTAGCTTTCTTTTTTTATTAGTATATTTTATATAATTATTTTAAACCTTCTATATTTCTTTTATATAAATTTTATAAACTCTTGTTATCAGATTTAGTTAATTTTTAATGAAATATCTTTACTAATAATTTAAATTTTTTAATAATTTTTACATAACAACCGTATTTAGTAAAATGTAAAATTATTTTTATTATAGTTTAATAGATATTATTATATATTAATACTACTATTAATGATAATTTTTATTACTTTTTTTAATTATAATTATAATAATTTTATAAATATTATTTTAAAATTTATTTTATTTTTTTATCTAATTATCTATTTATAAATAAAATGTTATAAAGTTTTTAACATAACTTTTAATACTTTCTATAAAATTATTTAGAAATAGTAAATATTTTTCCTTAATTTAATATTATTATTTAAAAAAACCATTATTTATTAAATACTTGATATATAATTAAATTAATATTAATATATTTAATTTATTTATATAAAAAATAAAAAATATATATTTTATTAATTTATTTATTACAATTTATATTATATTATAAGTGATTTCGTTTTTTATTATTAGATTAATAATTTCAGATAGTTTAATAATAAAATCTATTAATATTAAATATCACAGTTTCTCTAATGTTTTAAGGGCTATCATAATTCTTTTAATTTTAATTTTTCTAATTCACCTTTTAGTATATATTATAAATTAAGATATATTAATAAATAAATAAATTTATTTATTATAAAAATAATTCTACTATTTTAATTTTATTACAATAATTTATTAGTAATAATATATTAGATTAATTTTATTATTCTTCTTATTTATAAATTATTTTATTTAATTTCTAAATTCAGCTTTATTATTATAAAATCTTATCTATTTTTATCCAGTTATGTTATTTATTATGATTGATATATTATTGATATTATTAATAAATCAGCATTCTAAATATATTTTTTTTAAAATAGTTAAATAATTTATAAATTATTAATATTAATATATAATGTTTCCAATAAAATTATTTTATAATTAGTTATAGAAACATTATTTTGTATTTTTATTTATTTAATAAACATATAGAGTTTATATATAAAATTCCTAAAATTTTTTAATAATATATTATTTAAATTTATTATCTTTATCATACATCAGTAAAAAAATATCTCTATTTAACTGTTATAGGGTATAGTATTAAACACTGTATCTTCGCTTACCTGGTACTGATTTTTAGTTTATATAGGAATTAGTTTTCTATTTTATTTCTTATTATCTAGTATTTGTTCTTATGTATTGCTTGTATATATATATATAACCCCAATTATATAACACGAGTTAAATTTACCTATTTAGGTATTTATCCTATTCAAGTTTATAATATAGAAAAGTACTAAATTATTAAATAATTTATTAATTTATTAATTTATTAGAAAAATGTTAAGTTACTAAATAGTTTAATAATTTATCAATTTTATTTCTATACATATTTATTATATATATAAGATTATAGTTAAGATTAATAAAGATTATAGTTAAGATTAATAAAGAATTCTATTCTTTATTAATTAATTTTAATTATAATATAGTAATCTAGTTTTATTATTTCCTTTATTATTATTATATATTTTATTTACAATCTTTAACTTCTACTCTAGTTTTATTTATATTTTCTTAAACTAAAATTTAGTAGTTAGAGATTAAGAATTAGGAGTTTAAAATAAAATTTACTACCTCTGTGTCAGGCCTCAGCATGTGAATAATACGTATATATAGGGTAATCCAGGCATTATAGGCTAGATTGGTTATCTAGTAATCGGCTTTTTAATTTAGTTATTAGCGCCCGGACGCAATTTAATATTTAATTAATCTAAAAAAGAGCGTATTTATATTTAATTCTAGCTGTGCGCATTATTCTTTATAATGTTTTTGTATAAGTAAATAGCAGCATTACACTTCAAAACTAATTATTTATAATTAAATTTATATTAATATATATATTAGTGGAGGATAATATCAGGTCTCAGTATGTAAATAATATATATATATAAGATAATCCAGGCACTATAAACTAGATTGGTTATCTAATAATCGGCTTTTTAGCCCAGCCGCTAGCGCCCGGACGCGGCTTGACATTCTGGTATTTTAGTAATAGGGGTAAGTGTAATATTTTGATCGATTACTTTTAGTTTAGTTAAGAAGTATATAAATAAAGAAAAATATTAAAATTTATAACTATAAAATTAAGAGATTTCAGATTAAAATCTAAAAAATTAGAATTTAATTTAGAATATGAATTGATATTAGATAATAATAAGAATTATATAGTATTTAATTGGATTAAAAATCTAAAGAATAATAGATTTATAATAATTATTTAAACTCTTTTTTATATTTGACTTATTAAATAATAAAGGTAAGTTTTAAGTTTTAAATTTTTTTTATTAATCCTAAATTTCTTTTATCTAGAAATTAAAGATGTAAATAATAAATTTTATATATTATTAAATTTATAAGTTAAAAAAAATAATTTTAATTCTTTATAAAAAAGAATATAAAAATGGAAATAAAGAATTACTGATTATTAATATTACCAGATATTTTAGAAATCTAAAATTAACAACTATAACTTTTAAATAAATTTATTATTAATTTAATATATTTGAAATTATAAATATTAAAAAAAAACTTTACATTTTTTAAAAAAAATATTGTAGGAAATCTTAATAAAAAAAGACCTAGTATTATTAAATCTAAGTTTATATTAAAAGATAAAGAAAAGAAAAATAAGAACAAAAAATTTATATAACTAATTAAAAAGAAATATATATTTGATAAAAACCCTAATAATTTCAATAATTTAAGTAATTTTGATAAGTCAGATAACAACTCCAACAAATTAACTAAAACTATTAAGATACAACAAAAACTATAACTTAGATAATATTAATAATAAAATCCCAAATTTTTTATATTATAGAACTATTAGGGTATATAAAATAAGAAACCTAATTAAATTTAAAAAATAATTTAAGAAATTTAATTAATTTTTCAGAATATTAGAAAATTATTTCTTTTTCTATTTGATAAACTTTTTAATAAAATATTATAAAATTTGTTATATTTCACTATATTTTGAAAAAAAATAATTTATTATTTATAATATCTATTAAATTAAGTATAATATGATTTTTTAAAATAAATAAAAAATATATATCCTTAATATTAAAAAAATCCTAAAAAATTTAAATAAATTTATAAAATTTTTATATAAAAATTATAAATATAAAAATCAACAAATTTTTTTCCAAGAATTTGATTATTATATCTTTTTAATAAAATATAATAATAAATAATTATTTTATTATATTAAAAAAGAACTTAAATTTTAATAAAAATAAAAATTATTAAACTTAAAACCCTTTATTTTATAAGAATATATTTGGAAATATAATTTATAATTATCTAATTTAATAATATATAATTTAATAATATTAAAAAAAAGGTATCTATATTTTATATATTATTAATAATAATAATAATAAAAAATTTAATTTTAAAAATAAAAAAAATAAATTTAATTAAAATAAAGAAGTTAATAAATAATAAATATTAAAGAAAATTTATAATTTAATCTTTATAAATCTTAGTATAATCTAAAAAAATTAAAAAAATAATAAAGATAAAATATTAAAATTTAATATTTTATTATATTTTAATTATAATAAATCTAAATATGTAATAAAAAATTGTTGAAAATTATTAAAATTTAAAAATAATAAAAATAACAAAAACAACATATTTATTTTAATATAATACAAAATTTGAAATTAATAATTAAAAATTTCGAAAAAATTTAGAAATATATTATAGAAAAAATTAATAATAAATTTATTAATATCTTTTTTATTAATAATAATTCTGATATTAAAACAGTTACTTTTTAAATATAATCAAAAATAGAAGGATTAATTAATTTTGTTAAAAAACTTAAAAATATTTTTATGATGGAAATGAGTTTCTCTATATTTAAAGAACCCCTTTTAAAGGTTTCTATTTAAATCTATTTAAAAAGAATATTACTGGTTATAATAAAATTTATTAATAAGTATATACTATATCTATTATAAACAAAATTCTGACGAACATTTATAATAAACTTATAAGAAATAAAATAAAAAATATATTAAAATAATATTTAAGGATATCTAATTATTATATTCTGTTATTTATTTAAAAAGAGAATCAGGATAATACTTGAATATAATAAGAAACCAGGAATATACTTAAATATATTATAATACCTAAAAACAGATAAAAGATACAATTTCTTTAATTATAAGAAAATGATTATTCAATATAACTTTTAATTAAAAATATAGCCAGTTATATAAATAAAACATTTATAAATAATATAAATTTAACTAAATCTAGTTATTTAAAAAAATAATTCATATAATAATCTATCAAAAGCTATACATAAATTATTAAATTTAAAATTGATAAAAGATAAAAATTAAATAATATATAAAGAACTTTATCCACAGCAAAAATTAATATATATAATATTATATTTACTTAATAATAAAAGAAATTTATAAAAAAGATTTCATAAAAAATTAAGATTAACATTAAAAAATAATAAAAAATTATTTTATTAAATAGAATAGAAAGTTATTATTTAAAATATATAAATATATTAAATTTAAGAAATATAATAATTACTACATTTATTAAAAATAAAAAGTAATTTTTAAATTCCAAAATATTATACAACAACTGTACAAAAAACTAAATAGTAAATATCTAAAATTAATATTATTTATAAATTAATCCCAACCTTGAAAACCAAAAACAATAGATATACCCATAATGCAAAAAATCAAATTATCCAATTTAAGAAAAATAAGAACACTTTATTTTTAATTATCATTTAAAATACAAAAATATTAAATACAAATTTTACAATAAAATCTATAGTATAAAAGAAATTATTATTTAGAACATTATATTAAATTTTATATTTTTTATAAAAAATAAATCTAAAATAGAGGATATGATAAATATAATTAAAATTATATTAAATAATATAAAAAAAATTAAGATATTTAAATAACACAAGATTTTATAAAATATTAATAAAAAAAATATTAATAAAATTATTAATACTACAATCAAATATTAAATTATTATTATTATAAAAATCACAAAGAATATTGTTTATAAAAGAATATAATAAAAGTGATTTAATATATATTCTATACTATATTTTTAAACAACAGAATAGGATTTAACTAATATCAAAACTTTTATAATATAATCAAAAATTTTAATTACAAATCTAGTAAAAACTTAAGCGATCATTAAATATGTTGTGATAGAGATTTCATTAGTAATTATTAGTTTTTTAATGATAATAATTTAAATTAAAAATACTTTAAGAAATAAAATAATTTAAAAAATCTAATAAATATTTATCTTAATATTTTAATATAATAAATTAAAGTTATTTTAAATTTAATATTAATAACAAAAATTATCTTATTCTTAATACTTATATTGATAAATTATAATCCTGAGTTAATGTAAATAATAAAACAGAAATTTATTATTTATTTAAAAATATATTATATAAAATAATATTTTTTTCATTAAATTAAACATATTGATATTAGTTTATAATATAAACAAAAATTTAATAAGATATCTTAAATATAAAATAAACATCCAAATAATAATTTAAAAATATATAAAATAACTAATAATAAATATTCTCCAAATTATAAACAAATATAATTTAATATTAAAAGTATAACCCAAATATAAAATAAAAAAATAGAATGATCTAATTTAATAAATATAATTATAGAAAATTAATATTTTGGAAAATATTTTAATTAAAGAATAGATATTTAAAAGAAATATATCTATATTTTATAGTATATTTATTTAATAAAAAAATTAAAAATAAATTATGAAGAAAATTTAATATAATTAAACAAATTCCTATCAAAATTAAAGAACTAGTTTAAACTTTTAATATTAAAATCCTAAAATAGATTAAAGATTAAAATAAAAATATGTTTAATTTATAAAAAGAAAAATAAATTTTTACCAAAATTTAATAAATTTATTTATTACATATTTATAAAAAAAAAAAAATTTAAAAATTAAATATATATTAATATATAATTATATGTAAAAAAAAATAGAAATTTTAAAAAAAAATACTTAGATAAAAATTTGTAAATTAAATTTATTTAATTTTTAAATTTATTAATAAGAACATTTATTCTTTTGTATTTAAGAAAAATAAAAAATTATATATTTATATAGATTATTAAAATTTTAATATTATTATTATTAAAATTGATATTTATTATCTTTAATTAATAAATTTTTTAATAAGATTTAAGAAATAAAATATTTATTTAAAATTAATATTTATAATATATATAATAATGTTAGAATTACCAAAAAAGATATATAAAAAATGGTTTTTTATTATAAATATAAATTTTTTACATATAAAGTTATATTATTTAGATTAATTAATATTTTAATATTATTTTAAATTTTTATAAATTATATGTTTTAAAAATACTTAGATATAATTTATATTATATATCTAAACAATATATTTATTTTAATAAAATAAAATAAAATTATATTAAATATATCAATTTTATATTTAAAATATTTAATAAATATGATTTTAAAATTAAATTATTTAAGTTAGAATTTTAATATTAAAAAAATCAAATTTTTAAAAATTATTATTATTTTAAATAATATTAAAATAGATTTAATAAAAATTTAATTTATCTAAAAATAACTTGCCCTATAAATAATTTATCAAATAATATATATAATTACTTTATATATACCTTTTTAAAACTTCTTAAAAAAATATCAAATTTAATATAAATAAAAAATATATAAAGATTTTTAAAATATTTAAAAAAACATTTATTATAGTATTAATTTTTAAATTTTATAATTTAAAATTATTAAAATTGAAATAAATGCGGTAAAAATAATCCTGAATATATATTTATATTAATTATATTTAGATAAAAAATAATATCTAATAATTTATATTTTATATAAATTTAATATAACAGAATTCATAATATCCTATATATAATCAAGAATTTATAATAATAATTAAAATTTATAAAAAATAAAAAAATATATCTTTATTAAATAAAAAAACGTTTTATAATTTTATTTAATTATAAGAATCTTACTTTTTTTATTATTATTAAGAAATTTAATAAATAATAAATTTACTAATAAAAAACTTTTAATAAATATAATATAAAAATAATATATTTTTAAAAAAAAAAAATACTAGAGTAAATATTATTGATAAAAGATCTGATTTTATAAAAAAAATAAAACTTAATAAAAAAATTATCTTTTAAAAAAAAAAAGATAATCTTATAATTAATATAGTATTAATTAGTATTACTTATATCTTTAAAAATAATTTTAATAAATAATTAAAACAGAATTATTAAAATAATATTACAATAAAAAAAATATTAAAATAAATAAATAATTTATTGATTAATTTTATAATTAAAAGTGGTATTATATTATTTAAAAAATTTTTCTATATCCTAAATAAGAAAATTTAGTAAAAATTAATTAAGAAATATTATAATTAATTAATATATCATTATTTAAAAATAAAAAGAATTTAAAATTTTTTAATTAGATAATACTTTTGGTTTTAAATATAATAATATATTAAATTATATATTAAAATCTTTAATATATATTATTAAAATAAGTGTAGTAAACATTAACTATATAGAACTTTATAATCTTATAATATATTAAATATATTATTTTAAATTATTATCTCTAACTTTATACAAGGATTATTAAAAATATTAAATGTTTTAATAAATCAGATTTATAATAAAATTTTTATAATTATAAATAAATTTAGTAAAATTATTATATTAGAATTATAAAATTATAATTAATTTATTAAAAAATTTGATTTAATTTATATTAAAAAAAATATGTGGTTAATATAAAATATAATATAAATATATATATAATAGAGACTTATTAATAAATAATAAATTCTGGAATTCTTATATAAATTAAATTAGAATTAAAATAAATATTGTTACTAAATCTTATATATAAATTAATAAATAATTAAAATATATTATTTAAATTATTAAAGTTTATTTATATTCTTTCATCAATTATATTTAGAGTAATTAGATAAAATTATTATTAATAATAAAATTTACTTATAATATATTAAGATATTTAGTGATTAAATATATATTATATAAATTTTTTTTAAAAAAATAGAATTTTATTAATTCTTTTTTATTTTTTATTTTAAAAAAAGTTATTTTAATAATTAATAAATATATTAAAAATATGAAAAAAATTTTACCATAATCTTTAAAAGGATTTATTATTTATAAATAAATAAATAATTTATTATTATAATTAGAGCTGAATAAAGATATTTTTTTAAAAAAAATATATATATATATATATTTATTTATTAAAAATCTTAAACTTAATAATTTAATAAAGATTTAAATTATTAGAAATTTAAATCTTATAAAATTATTAAAAAACTTGGAAAATATGTTTTTGAATTAAATATATTAAAATTTTTAAAAATATATTATATTTTTTATATTTGTTTTCTAAAATTTATATTAAAAGGTTTATAAAAAGATAATAATAAAATTGAAATTAAATATAACAATTATATTATAAAGTTAAAGGAATTTTAGATGGATTTAATAAAAATAACAAATATTTTATTTAGCGTTTTAAATCGGTATGGTAAAAACTGGTCCGGAACGGGTTTTTTACTGTTTCGGACCGGGGAAAAAAATATAAAAATAATGATTGAATCAATATCAGATATACAAGTAAATAAGCAGAATTATCAATGAAAATATTAGATTAAAAAAATTAGATCTAATCAGGCTATAATCTTTTTTACACCTTAAATTATTCCCCAAATTAATATAAACAAAAATAGCAACAATTATAAATATATATTAATGAGAATAAATCCTTTTATTAATAAATAAATCATCTTTTATTAAAGATTTATAAATTATAAAATCTTAATTTAACCATAATAATTAAAAATTACTTTTTTATTAAAAAATTTTATCAAATAATTTTAATAAATATAAGAAAATTAAAAAGTAAATTTGTTACTAAAATATTAATTAGAAATAAGAAATCATTCTAAATTTTATTATTTATTTTATTTCATTTATTTTTATAATAGTTTTATATATAGATATAACTTTATTATATAATCCTTATAATCTAATTTATTATAAGATTATTATATCTGTAGATAAGGGATAGCTACTAAATTATCTTTATTTTAAAAATTAATAAGTTAAAATCTTAATTATTTATTTAATAAATTTATTTAATAAAATATTTCTTTATTATCTTATTTCAAACTATTAACAGAATATTCTAAAATTAATAATTATAAAGGTAGATATTAAAGTATTATAAAAAATTTTAATTTTCATTTTAAAATTATTGTTATTTAAAATATTTTAAAGTTTTAAATTATATTTCTATTAAACTTTCTTACTTATTTATATTTTTATTTTGTATATAGAGTTTTTTATACCTTTATTAAAATAAAATTTAAAAAATTATTATTTTATTACTTTTATAAATTAAAGATTGTATTAATATCCTTTTTTAAAAAAGTAATATAGCTAGTGTTATTTATTTTAAGTTTTTTGTTTTATATTATTATATCATTTTCCTAAATAAATATAGCTTTTGATTTTATTAGAGTATATATTAATAAAAATAAAATATTTAATAAAAAAAATAATTTTATTGTTAAAAATTTCTATTATCCATAACAATTTAAAGAATTTTAAAAACCTTTATTTTTTATTATAGAGTTAGATAGCTTAAATCTTAAACTACTAATTATATTAATTGTTGAAATGGGAGTTTTTAAATTGATAATTTATTTTAATATTTTTAATAAAATTTAATTTATCGGATTATATTTTTTAAAGAAAATTAAATTAATAGAAGAAATTATAAATATTTTAAAGATATTTAAGTATTTAATATTCTTTTTTATATTTTAGTTTTAATTTTTGTTTTTTAAGCTAAGATATTTTATAATAAAACCAGTTTCTGGATGATTTTTTTTAATATTAAAGATTTTATAGTAAATATTATAATTATTATAACTAATTACTTTTTTTTACCTACTATAATATTATATTTTTTAGATTTTAGATCTTTAACAATTAAATTGATTAGATATCCAATATAAAAAATAAAAAAAGGAAATAAAAAAAAGGGGTAAAAAAAAATAAAAATTTATTACCTATAAAATATTAAATATTTATAAAATTATAGATTAATATCTTTGTTATATTTAAGTTTAAAGAAGATATTAAAAATACTTATTTGGTAAATAATTTATAAGTTTATAAATATAAATCAAATTATTTATATATTTATATTTATATATATATTATATTATTTTAAATTATAAGAATAACTTGCCGAAATTATTTTATAATATTAGTAAATAAATATTAGAATAAATAAAAAAATATTTACTTTCTTTCTTTAATTCCTATTATCTTAAAGATCTAACACTTTTTTATTAATTAATTATTAAGAAGTTAGTTATTACTTAGAAATTAATAGAATAAGACCAAAATACTTAGAAATAAATAAATTTCTTCAAAAAAAAGAATGAATAAATATATATTAATAAAAATAGATAAAATGCACTAAATATAAATAAACAATAAAAAAAGTTTAAAATTAATTTTACCAGATAAAAAATAATCAAAAATAAGCTAAAACATCAGAATATTATAAATAAAAAATAGATAATAAAAAAATTATTAAAAAATAATAAATAAAAGAATATAACTAATAATAATAAGAAATTATTAAAGGATATTATTGAACTAAAATATAAAATTGATTTACAATCAAAACTCAATTTCATAAAATTAAATTAAAAAAAAAATATAAA
>JAJTUD010000035.1:6724-25223 GCA_036971385.1 Dactylellina parvicollis | reverse complement strand
TTTAGTATATTTTAAATAAATAAAAAATAGTTATCATATTATTTTATACCTAGGTATATTTAGATTTATTATAATTAAATATAATAGATTTATTATAATTAAAATATAATAAAATATTGGATTTTAATACTTGATTTTTATCATTTTTTTTACCTTTTTAAATTGTATTAATATTTATAAAAGTTAAATTATAAAATCTTTTTAGTATTTATTATTTATTGGTTTTTTTATTATAGTTAAATTTTTAGAAAAGTTTTTATATTAAAATTTTATATTTAAATTTTTTTTAATTTTTAATATTTATAAATTTTGTATAGGAATTTAAAAAAAAATTTAATATTAGGATATATATTTTTTATTTATTTAAAAAAATTATATTATATGTAATATAACAAAAATTAATTTTTTTTAAAATATAATAAAATATAATAAATTTTATAATAAAAAACTATCTTCCTTATATCTTCTATAGTTATTTAATAATTAATAATTTTAGTTTTATTTTTAATTTTTTTAATTTTTCAATTTTTAATTTTTCTTATATAACAATAATTACTCCTGTTCTTTTTTATAGCTTATTTATTATTATAATTAAAAAAGGTATTATTAATACTAATAATTTAATAAGTTCTTTTTATTATTAATATTTTTAATATAATTTACCGTATTATATTGATTTAAAAAAAATCATACTTATTATTATAAATATTATAATTTCTAAAATTTTATAAATGGGTATTATTTCAGATGGTTAATAAGTTTTATTTATTTTTTTATTACTGTGAAAGCCTATAGTTACAGCAGTACGGACGTGTCTGTTGATATATGTATATAAATTTGATAATATATACTTAATAAAAGAATTTAATATATTGTTTATTATAAAGTAGTCTTATAAGGATCCAATTATTATCATTTATTTTATAAATAATTATATTTAAGTTTGTAATAGAGTTATTAATTAACTTAATTAAATTCTTATATTTACAATTCTATAATTATTATCTTATATCTAAGATTTATAATATTTATAATATTAAAAGATTTTTAATAGTTAATTATTAAATTTAATTATTTAAATATTAACATTCTTTTTTATTATTAAAGTGTAGGGTCGTAATATTATATATATAGTATCAGTATTCAGATACTTAAAGATTTTATAATTAGAATAAAAAAAATTATTTGATTAATTTTATTAATTTATTTAATTAATAGACATTTTAGATTTTTAATAACTATAATATCAGTTCTCAAAATAGTAATTGTATAATTATAAAATTATTCAACTGGTTTGTTATTTATAACAATTGTAAGTTCGTGGCTGCTACGCAGCCCTGAATCCCATTCTGTATATACCCAGACCTGGGATTAGGCCTATCCTGTGATTTTTATTATTAATATATTATATATACTTAGAATTAGCTTAGATTAATATTAATAATAGTATTGATTTCTGTTGATTTTTTATTTTTTTTAAAAAATTAAGAACCTTGTTTTAATAAATCTAAATTTTAAATTTCATAACTTTAATATTAGTATCAGGTTATATAGATAAAAGTATAGGAATTATCTTTTTTATCTATTTTATTATATAGCTTTTTCAGTTTTGTTACTTTCATAATCATAATCATTTTTATTATTATAATTATATTAATTTAATAATTGTGTCTTATTTATTAAAAAAATTAATCTAGTTATTTATTATTATAATTTAAAAATATAACTTCATTACCTTATAGTATTGTTAGTTACTGTAATAATAAAATATTTTTTTTCAGATATATTATATTAAAATTTAATTTTTTTATATATTAATATTTTACCATCACAATAATATATATATATTTTTTTTCCACACTATTATTCGTATAAATCATTAGATTTTAATCAAAATTATAATTAAGTTAAAAAGCTGATTACTAGTAATTTAGTAACAAAGAAATATTATATCTTTCTTATTTTATCTTTAATATAAATTATAGAATTTTTGATTAATAAAATTTATTAGATATTTTTAATTTTTAAATGTTATAAGTTACTTTTAAAAAATCCACCAAATAACATAATATACTATAATACCTAGGTAGCTATTATTATACATATATTAATTCATAAAATAACAGAATTATTAAGGAAATCTTTTTAACAACTACACTTATTTAAATCAGATTTTGTTCAATTAATAATTACTAATATATATTAAATTTTTATTTTAAATTAATATAATAAACTATTCTATTAAATATTTCTAATATCTATTTATTTTATGTATATATATATATATTATTAATAAAATTAAATTTGTTATTTTAAAAATTATATAAATTTAATTATAATTAATTAATACATATAACACGACGCCCAGCCTGGCGTGCCACATTAATTAAAACCGATCTCTCCTGTTAATGCCAACTATACCAAAAAAATTAAATTTGTATGAATTATAATTCGTACACTAGACCTATTATATAAACCAAATATCATCATACAGTACCATATAATTGTGTGATATTTTACCCCTTTTACTTTATTTATTAATAGTTTATAAGGGTAGTAGGCTATTAATGTTTTTATAATAGATAGTAATAATAATAATAGTAGTAATATATCCTATCCCAAAACCTACAACCTACATATTATAATCTTATAAATACCAGTTTTAGAGACATCTACTAATGGCGCGTATACATATAATATTACTATAATATTAAAAAGACGCAGAAGTATTACACAGGTTTAAGAATAATAGGCTATATCTATATGAACCAAGTGTCGTCGTGCGGTACCGTGCACAATATATTATTTTTAAATTAGAATTAATTTGTAAAAATGATTTAGATTTTTATTGTAACTTCTAAACAATCTTTCATTATATTTATAAGATTTATAAAAAAAGAATCTATAATATTAATGTAAATTTTAATAATATTTATTTACTATAATCTTAATTTTTTAGATAAAAAAAATATAAGTAAAAATCAGATTTCTATATAATTTATTATATATTTGATAATAAATAACTTAAAATATAATAAGTAATTAACCAAATATTTACAAATCTTATAAAATCATTAACTATATAATAAAAAGAAATTAATAAATTTATACCAAACTGATTAAGCTAAAGAATATTAATATTTTAAACTAAAAAAGATTACGGATTTAGAAATTATTTTTATGTTAAATTAATAATATTATTAGTAAAGCTGTTAAATCCACTTATATCTGTAATATCTTTTATTAATATATATAAAATTAATTTATTATTAATTAATATATTAGCTTTTTATTAAAAAATAAGGATTATTTTAAAAAAACTATTAATTGATAGAAATATATATATTATTATAATTTTATTTTATTTATTACAATTTTAATATCTAAATATTAAAAGAATTGTTTAATTAAAATTAAAATAAGATATTAATTAAATGTTTTAATATAAAAATATAAAAATATATAACAAGAATTAATATTTTAAAATATTTATTAGAATTATAATTTACTCTAGATCTATAATCAAGATATGAAAATTTATAAAAAAAAATATTAATTATACAATCTAATATTCAAAAAAAAAAATATATATAAAAAAATTAAAAAAGAGGTTATAATAATTATTAAAACTAATATTGTTAGGCTGCGCACCACTATAACAGTATACTTCATACGGGCGCAGGAACTAGAATAATATACAGGATTTAATAATTAAATTATCAAATAAAAAACTAATCTCTATCATTTATACATCTCTATATTTATATACACTAAGGGTAGTAAAACGCGGGTAGCGGTGCCTGCCATAAAATCATTTCTTATTTATAAACCTTTTATATAATAATAATCTTTTATAAGAAATAGATATTAATATATTAATTTTATTATATTATATAAACTAGCGCATAATACTATACTATATTATTAAAATAACTGGGCTAATTTTGAAACCTAATATTATTTTTTATTAAAATTAAATAATTATAAGATTTAAAAAATAAAAATTAAAACTTATTATAAAATATTATATTATCTTATAATCTACTATTCTTTTATATAATTAATTAGTAATCTTAATTAGCCTAATCAACTATTACTTATTAGTTTTATTAAATAATATAATAAGTGGCAGATCTTAACACATTATATTAGGATTTTTGTCTTAATATAAAAAAATTAAATAAAGAAAATGAGCTTTAATATTATATTATTATTATTAATTTTCTAGTTTATTTATTTATTACCTTAAATATTTTATATTTTAATATTATAAATTATATAAATTATTTTTCTTTTTCTTTTTTTAACCTACTTACTTTTTGGTGTTTGTTTTTTTGATTTTAGATTTTTAATTTTAATATATATTACAGAATATTGTTTATATATAAATATTTATAAAATAAAGAAAAATATAATAAAATATCTTATTACTTCCTTCTATATTATTTATTATTATAATATAATAATTATTTTTCTTTTTTTTATTATTTTCTTTTTTTCTTTCTTTTTTTATCTTTTATTACTTTTATACGCTGTGTTTTAAGATTCTAAATTTTTGAAATCCTATTACCTTCTATATTAATTTTACTTTTTTAATATATTTATAATATTTATAATCTTTCTGTTTTGTTTTATTTCTTCTTGTTTTGTAAAAATAATCATATATTTTAATATACGTATTATCAACTTAACTAAAACAGCTTTAATCAACCTCAGTCCTTTTCTTATATAGTAATATAATAATTATATAAGAACCAATTTTGTTTATTATTATAATAATATAAAATACTATAATTATTGTATTAAATAACATACCCATTATATCTTTAGCAGTATTTACCAGATTATTATAATATTAAATGTGTATTTTCACCTATTAATACTATTTTATCTTATATTATAATAATTCGTATAATTATTTTATCTAATTTTATTATTACCTATCCTGTTATTAAACATACTTTTTTTAAAATAGCACCAATTATAAAAAGGGTTACCCCTAATAAATTAAAACTTCCTAATATAATAATAAATATTAACATATAAATAAGAGATTTAGAAAATACTATATAAGAACCTTTAAGCATTCTAATTAATAAAGGTAGCCCCGTAATTAGCAATAATATAATACACCATATTTTAAACCTTAAAAAAAGTAATATTATTATATAAGAAACTAAGAAACCTCTTGTAAAAGCAGTTACTAGTAATTTAATAGTACAACTTATCACTATAAAAAATATTTTAGTAGCTCTACAAATACAAATTGCAAAAATTAATTCTTATAACTATAAAAACAGTAATAATAATAGAAATAAAGATAAGAATAAAAATAAAAATAATAATAATAACAATAATAATATTCCTATCATCTTTTATAAGTATAATAAAATAAATTATAACTTACCATCTTATAAAAATATTTATAAAAACATCCCTAAAATTAAAAGAATTCACAAAGGATAATAAAATATAATAAAATTATCTTTTTTCTATTTTTTCTATTTTTTATAAAATAATTAATTTTCTAAATAAATCCACAAAATAACTTTATATATTTTTATTATATAAAAATTAAAAATTAAATTCTAAAACAAATCCTTATAATATATAATAAATCTTTTTTATAAAATACTTTAACCAATACTTTTATATATTTAAAATACTTTTCTGGTTTTTATAAAAAATCTATTAATAACCAATTTTTTTATTTTATTAAATAATATCTTATAATTTTTTATAATTTAAGACCTTTTTTAATTTAATTTTTTACTAATATTTTTTCTATTTTTTATTTCTTATTACCATCTATTTTAATAGGTAGTAATTCTAATATATTAGAATAGATTTCATTAATTATATAAGGTTTAATTAAAAATATATAGAATATTATATATTAATATATAAAATATAATAATATAAATTTAATAATATACAAGTCTATATAAACTATAACTTTATATAATTTAAGGAATCTTATTTCTAGTTTCTTTAAAAATCTTTTTATTATTATATTTTTATTAGAAAATATAATTTTATTTTTAATTTTATAAATAAATATATTATTTTATTTTTTATTATAATATTATGCTTAATTATTTTAGGTTTATAAAATCTTTAAATAATATAAATTATATATGTTTTATAATATTTCTAAACACTTTTTTACAATTAATATATATATATAATAATAATATTTCTTATTTTAAATTATAGGTAGTAATTATATTTAATATAAAAAGGGCTTATTTTAATTATAATTTGAAAAATATTATCATATATAAATATTACAAGAAGCAGTATATTAATTTAGTTATCTTATTTATAATTATAATAATTTTATAAGTATTATTTTAATATTTAATTTATCCTTTTTATTTAACTATCTATTTCTAAATAAAATATGGTAAAATACTTCCTCTTAATATCTATTACTTTATATAGTATTTTTATAAATTTTAAAATAAATTACCTTCTTTTATCCAAAATAAAATTATTTGGAAGTTTATTATATAATAAATATTTAATATATAAATTTATAAACTTATATACCTATAATTTATTATAATAAGGTATAAAATATATAAATTTAATTAATCTATTTATTATTATTTATATAATATTATAGTATAGAAAGTCGTTATTTAATATTAAATCTTTAAATTTTAATAATTTAATAATAAAATTTATTAAAATAAAGTGTTATAATATAATAAATATTTATAATAATAATAATTTTCCTTTTTATAATTTTTTTATAACTTTATTATATTAATAAATATTATATTTTATTATATAATAGAAAATAAAGCTTGAATATTCTAGAAAATAATAATTTTAAATAAACAATTTTTACATTTTTTTTTAATTAAAATAACTAGTTAGTAATATATTATATATATTATATACTACTTCCTTTTATAAACTTAAAATATTAGAGATATATATTCTATTTTCAAATCTCAAAATTCTATCTTCTTTTAAATAATAATTTTTAATATATTATATCTTATTGTGTTTAATTGTTTTTATAATTCTTTTAATTTTTATATCTTTTTTATAACCTTTTATTATAACTTTATAATCTTAAGAGAAGTTAGTTATAATTATAATAATAATTATTAAAGTATATACTATTATTACTAATTATTTTAATTTTAATAATAAAGGAGGAAGTTTTCTATTATTTTTTTTATTTTTATAATTAATTTATTATAAAAGAGTATTTATTGTTATATTTTTAATATTAAATTTATAATATATAATAAAATTATAATTTATAAAGATTTCTAACTATTTTATTTATTTTATATTGAAATATTTTAAAATATTAAAGTATATTAAACTTTTATAATTACTATAAATAATAATTCAGAATTATAATTTTTTTAAATATTCCTTTTATTTATATATAACTATAATAATAGTTAGTATCTTTTAATTAAAAATTATATAATTCTGTTTTACTAAATTTATTTTTTTATTATAGAAGTATATAAATATTTAGTGTTTTTTTATATCTTATTATAAGAAATATACTTTAATATTAAATTTTGAAATATTAATCTTTATTACTATTAGTTTTTTTTAATTAAAAAATGGAAGTATAATATTAGTGTTGAATTTTTTTTTAATATATATAAATATAGTATATTACTTATTATTCTATTTTTATTAATAATCTTTGTATAATAATTTTATTAATAATTCTATTTTTGTATTATATCATAATAGGAAGTAGTTATAAAAATTAATAAATCTCAAAAAAGATTATAATTCTTTAATTATTATTATATTAATAGCAATTAATCCTAAATTATTTTAATTTTATTAAAATCTATTGCTATATTAATATAATAAATTCTAAGAATTCGACTTGTTTTTAATAGAATTAATATTTCTTTATTTTAATAAATAATAATGTTTTTTTAAGCTGTTTTAATATATTATATATATATTTAATATAATCTTTTAAGGTTTTTAAATATATCAATATATTATTTAAATAAATAATAATATATATATCTAATAAATTATAAAATAATATATTAAATAATATTTAAAAACTAACCAAGGTATTAATAAATTTAAATAATATTATTAAATATTTAAATAATTTATATTTTATTTTAAATACTATTTTCTACTTTTCTTTTATAATAATATATAATAGGTTATAAATATTATAAAAATTAAATCTTATAAATACTACTATATTTTATAACTAGTTAAATAGCTTATTAATTAAAAATAATAAATATTAATTTTTAATAATAATATTATTTAATTTTTTATAATTAATATAAAGCCGTAATAAGCTGTTTTTTTTTTTAATAAAAAGAATTAATATATTTGCTAAAAATATTAATTTTTTAATAAATCCTTTTTTCATTATTTTATTAATATAAATATGTAGTACTATATTTTCTAATAAAAGATATTTATAAATTAGATTAAAAAAAAGTATTTTATTTTATATTAATAAGATTTTATAATCTCAGAACTAGTATTTTAATAATTATTCTACTACCTTCTTTATAAATAATTGTTTAAAATTATAATATTCTAGTAGTATAAAATATAATAATATAATTTATATATCTATTATTATTATTATTACTTTAATTATTAAAATATCTTTTTTAAATAATATTTTTATTAATAATATCTTATTTATAGTACTTATAGTTTGAATATAAAAGCTTATATTTTAATATATCTAGATATATCCTATTTATTAGTTTATATTTAAATTATTTTTTTAAAACTATAATAAATTAAAAACTATATTAAATATTTTTATTTTTATAATATTAAAGTTTATTTCTTCTTAATAATTATTAATTATTAATAAGAATAATATAGTAATATATATAATATTATATAAAACTATAAATATATTATTAATTATTTTAAATAATATTATTTCTTTTTTTTTATTATCAGGATTTTATACATACTATATTATTATAAAATTAAATAATATTACATAATCTATTATTATTTTTATTATATATTACTTATTCTCCTATAATAATTATATTATTATAATCAGTTACAAGATATAACCTTATTATTATTATTTAATTATTATTATAAATAATTACAACTTACTATATATACCCTTTTTTTTAGGTAATAAGTATTTTATTATTTTTACTTATTTTTTAACCTTAAGCCTATTAATACAGTTATAAGTATAAAATAATAATAATCTTTCTAATAATAATTTTATAAATTATAATTAAAATAAAAATTCTCTTTTTTATATTTTAAAAATTTATATTATAATATATATATTTTCATTATATTAAATTCTATTACTTCTTTTATCTTTATTTTTAAAATAAAGTTTTATAAAATAATAAATTATAAATTATTATATAAATAATATTTCTTATAAAAATTTTGAAAACCTTTTATTTTTATTATTAATATAATCAGTACTAAAAGTATAATAAAATAACTTATTTTAAAATTAGCTAAAATTATAATTAGCTTCTAAATTTTTTTTTTTAGTTTTTTAAAATATAAGGTTTAAAGGGTATTTTTATATTAATTAAATAATTTAATATATAATATATTAAAACAAGTTATATAATCAGAGATTTTATTATCTTATTTTAATTATAATAAAGTATATTTAATATTTTCTTTATTATTTAAATCTTTAAATTAATTAATTACAACTTATTTAAAGATATTTTATATTATAAATTCTAATATATTTTCTCTATTATACATCTTTATAATAAATAGTATTAATTATAATATTATAATATTATATAATTAATTAAAAATATATTATACTTTTAATTATTTACTAATATTCTTAAATAATAAAGAATTTAAAAAAAAGAATAATTTAAATTAATAAATAAAAAATTATATCTTATTATAGTCTTTTATATAAATATCTAATCTAAAAAAAAGTTTTATAACTTAAATTATTATTATAATATTAAATTTATCAGGTTTTTTAATTTCTAAAGCTAGATTTTCTTATTTTATTGTAAAAATAAGTATAATAATATTTGATGTTATAAAATAAATACTGTATCTTCTAGCAGAAGTTAATATAATTATATAAAATAATTAAAAAATGATTTAATAAAATATTAGATTATTTATTATTATAGTAGTATACTTTATATAAGTGTAGGAACTAGAATAATATATAAGATTTAATAATTAAATTATTAAATGAAGAGCTAATCTCTGTTATTTATATATTTTTATATTTATATATATTAAAAGCGGTAAAGCGCGGGTAATAGTATTTGTTATAAAATTGTCTTTTATTTATAGATCTTTTATATAGTGGTAACCTTTTATAGGAAATAGGTATTGATATGTTGACTTTATTATATTATGCGGATTGGCACACAGCACCGCGCTGTACTATCAGAATAACTGGGCTGGCTTTGAGGCCTGACAAATATAACTAAAAGATCCACCACTTATATATATAAAATGTAATTTGTTTGAAAAGGTTTCTAGATTTTAGCTTATATATATATATAAATACCAAATTTAATAAAGAACTATATTAAAAATATAAAAAATATAGGCTATAGTCAGAATATAAGATTAATATTAATATTAAATTTAAAAAAATATTTTAAATTAAAATAATCATCTTAATAAAAATAATTTAAAAAACTATTTCGAATAAAAAGAATTTATCTTACTTTTTAAAATATTTATAATATTAAAAAGTAATCATAGTTAGGAACAAATTACAATTATAAGTTTAAAAATAAGGAAAATTATTTTAAAAATATAATAGAAGTAATAATAAAAATAATAATAATACTAAATTTAACATATTTAACTTTACTAATAAGAATATCACCACCTATTATAACCTTATTATTATAAAGAAGTTATTAGATTTTAAAACTGATTATTACTGCTTTTGTTAAACGTCAGGCACGGCACCACTACGCTAACAGAACAAAGGTTCACATATGATCCACATGCTGGGGATCATGCCGCTATAGGAACTGTTGCAAATCACGTGATTTGTAACAGCTTTAGCTGTACAATAATAATAATGAGGATGATTTATTATTCAAATATAAGATATATAAAGTTGGTTTTAAATTAATTTAGGAATTTTATAAGTGTCTTAAATTATTTAATTATTAAAAAGAAAAAATAAAATATACTGGTTTTTATAAGATTATTATTTTCGGATTTTAAATCTCTTTTATACTTACCAGAGTTTATAATAATAATAATAATAATAATAATATCTTTTTTAGAATTTATATATAAATTTCTTATATTTTCATTCTTAATAAATAATCCTATACTATATTAATTCTGATTACCCCTATTTTATTATTAATAAATATTTTTTAGAAAAAGTAATCATATTTTAGGAAATATATATAATAAAATAGATTTAATATATAAAATAGATATAAAAAAAATTGATAAAGGTTTTAAATAATTAATTAATTTTACTTTTATTATTATAAATTAAAAAATATTCAATAAAAATCTTATATTTTTTTATATTATAGTATCAAAATTATTTTATGATATCTTAATTAAATAAGATAACTTATAAACTAAAGATATAATTATTAATATTAAAAAAATATATATTATTATAAAAATTATGAAAATATTAAAATCAAAACATATATTATATAATAAAAGATTATTAAAAAACTATTAGTATGTGTTAAGTTTATATTTATATTAATAATAAACTATAAATCTATATTTATTTATTTTTTAAAAATTAGATAATATTTAAAATTATATATTTATATTTATAAAAAGTATTGCTTTAATAACATCAATTACTATTTTCTGTGCTAATTAAAAATACTTACTTATTTTAAATACCTTAAATATATTTATATTATTTATAATAATTATTTAAATAAATTATTATCTTTTTTATTTAATATTTATATTTCCTTATAAGAAAAGGTTACAAATAAAATAACTAATTATTTTAACAAGAAGGCTGCGCTGCAGCACTTAAACCTGACTGAAAAAAAACTAAGAAAAGATCGACTATCTTTTAATATATGATTTGAAAATCTTGCAAAATAGCGTATTGTTTGGTTCTACTATAGTAATCTTGTACCTATACCACATAATAAATACAAGTATTGGTTGTATATTATAATGCCGAAACTGTCGAACTTAGTATTAATTATGATAACATCATTTTTTAGTTTTTCAAATTTCTATGTCCGCCGAAATCAACCCATTTTTCGGCAACATTTGCGGGAAAAACCTAGACATCAGGGGGGTTCAGTATAACCTTCCTTTTCAGTCAGGCATTAAATTTTAAATTCTCTATTAAAACTAAATATTTAAAATCCCATTATTATAGTTGTTAAATATATTCTATTATATTTATTATTAATTATAATAACCTATTAGGTCTTACTAATGTTTAGATTGTTGATTTTAGATTTATTATTATAAAGGCTAGTATTAAGTATGTAGCTCAAGAAATCAATCTTAGACTTATTATTGTATAGGTATTAGGCTAAATATTTAAGAAACCATTGAACTAATAATTTCTAGAATAGATCTTATTAAATTTGATAATTAAAGAAGTGTTATATATGCTTATAAAGCATACAGCCTGATTAAACCAACATCTGTATTATTAATAACTCTTATTTATATTCAGAAGGAGCTGGATTGTATTAATTATTAAGATAATATATATACCAAAATTAACAATTTATACCATAAATGAAATATTCTACCTAATCCAGTTCTATATTATTTAATAAGCATACTGTGTGCTAATTAAAATAATTTTACTTTATATTACCTGGTGAAACCCAAATTAATATTGTATAAACTAATAAAAATTAAATCAATCTTGAATCTAGTAAGAATTAAATTGGATAATTAAAATGGTTTATTGTAAAATATTATTTAATCTACTGCTACTTATTATTAGATAGTGTTATCATATCTAATAAAATAATATCAATATAGAACAATATTAATATAAATAAGATATCATACTTATTTAAATTGAATAATTAAGATTACTTATTAAGTATTATATTGACTTATTTAATAACTAACCCAGAATAAGTAATTTATTATCTCACTTATGGGGATATAAGAGATCTATAATATATTAATAATATTTTATAAATAACCTATTTTTATAGTTAAAAAAAAGATAATTTTTTTTATATTATTATATTGATGATATAATCATATTTAACTATTTTTCAAAAAATATATTGAATATTTTAATAAAACTATAACTATTTTATAATAACATTATATTATCTATAAAAAGATGTTATTGAAATTATTATACAATTAAACTGCTAGGTAAGCTTATAAATTAATTTGGTTTGGTTATATTAAATATTTAGATTGATATTATTATTATAATAAAAAATTTAAAATTATTGGTAATACTGGAGTTACTATTAAATTTATAAATTAATATATATATATATATATATATATATATATATAATTATTTATATAATATTTTTATTAGTATCTGTAAGATCTCAAGAGTCAAGACTTTGTTATTATGAAAAAATCTGAAAAAAGGATAGAAGCATAAGTATTTTGTAAATATAAAACAATTTATATTAATTTTTAAATGGAAAACAGAATTTAATAACCTTAAGTAAATATTATCTACTGTATTTAGCTATTTCTAAAAGAATTGTACCCTATTTATAAATTTTTCCAAGTAATTAAACTATAAAGTTATAGTTTACCAAAATTTGATACATCTATATTAGGTATTATGATCACTACTTTCATTTAGATATGTCAAATATTACTATTAATAATAAAAGACCTATTATTCTTTTTCTGTTATTAATAATAATAATAACCATATACTAAATCCTAATAAGTCAGATAATAGTATTAACAATACAAGACTAATTATATAAAATATAATTATGAGTTTATTAGGTTAGTTATTAATAGATATTTTAAAATTATAAAATATGATATTTAATAATAAAAAGCACTTTATTATTAACTATATATTTATAAAAAAATTAAAATTAGTTTTAATAAGTTATTATTTTTATAATATTTTTAAATTAATATTTAGTAACTTCTTCTAAAAAAAAAGGAATATAAATTATATAATATTATAAAAAGGATTTAAAAAATATTCTAAAAAAAATTAATATATTAAAGCTTTAATAGTAAGATCTTATCCCCATCCTCTTCTTTTTTAAACAGTTAATTAAAATAGAATTTAATTATTAATCAACTGATACAACGCCCAGTCTGGCGTGCCACATCAGGTAGAACCGGCTTCCTCCGTTGGGCAGTAGGTAATCATCCACTGCGCCAAAAGGATCGAGTTTGTACCAACTTCAGTTCGCACGCTATGCTTACTATATAAACTGTACATGGGTTGTCGTGCGGTACGTGCAGCTACGTGCTATAAGTGTGAGCTTGTTTGCACTCGAATAAAATTAATGTGTTGTGTTTGTTATCTTACTGGTCTGGAACAGTCTCATCCAGCAGTCTTGTTACCAGAATGTGTTGCTCATATAGTTGTTTTCCCATTTTAAATCTGCAAACCCGCCCATAAACTCGCCACCAACCTCACAACCAATCTCCTTCCAACCCTTTCCCACAGCTCTTTTCAACAAATTTCTCCGGTACATTTATCCCATATATGAATAGAGGAATACTTAGGACCGTTAGCAGTCACCCCAAGCCACATCTATCATCAACCGACGCTGTTATCCTCTGAATTCCTTGAGTTATTAGGTTTTTATTGGCCATCACAGGTGATCAATTATACTTTTGCTGATCATCCTGCTAGATATACGTCACAATAAAGCCAGAACGAAATCCGAACCCTTCAAAAAAAGTTCTTGATCGCTTTATCGTTCCTTCACACCAACAACTCGGATTTTCACTTTAACAACATGTCGACCTTTAACAACATGTCGACCTCTACGACTCAACGAGAAACATCCATCTTAGCATAGTGTACTGAGATGTCTCGTTCCGTCGATGACGTAGGGATACAACATCAGGCGAGTACAATGCTCCGAAATCTATCCACCAGACCCGATCCAGTTACCCGAAACAACAATGGCGATGCTATGGTCACATATGGGGACGGTGCAAACCTCTCGAATACCCTCCAAACCATTCAAGCCAAGTTAGAGTCATCTGAGAAAAAACTTTCAACTCTTGCTGCTGATTATGAAGCATCCAAAGAAAAATTCAGCAAGCAGGTCGCTCGTTTAGCGCGCTCTTCCAAGGTATCAAGAGAAATACGAATACGATATCTTAGTACCTTTGTTAGAGACAACCCTTCTATCAAAGCGAAATACTCGATCGGCTGGATCCCAACAAACACCTTCAAAGCTGGAAACGCCTCTGCACATTTTGGTGACTGTCTTGTAGGTTATTTCCCCCATCCAAGTTAATTATTTTAAGTACTAATACTGTAGTGCCTTTAGCTGGATCTCGACATCGTTGCAAGCCATGATGAGCTTCTCCTATTCGAAGCAAACTATGGCTTAAAACCGGAAATCATTCGCAACAATATGGCTGATACTCATTTGATTGGTCTCATTGATGCAAGATGTAGCTATTACTCTCAACTAGATCAGCCTCTACACGATGCTTACGGGAAGCTTTGTCAAAGTCTTTGCAATGGCGAAGATTATATGGAGGACCTTTTTCATTGTTCCGGTTTCCAGATGAGTTTAGGATCCTATGATGGAAAAGATACCTTTACCTGGGCAAAGGCTGTTGCAGATCATATTAAACGTGTCACCGAGGCGGCTGGCTACTTGCAAAAAATGATGGGTTAGTGGGGGTTTTTTTTCTGGTCGCTTTATTTCGTTGATATTATCGCTCTTTTTCTTTGAATGCGCTATTCCCATGGAAATTCTTCGTTTGGGTGAAACTCCGACCCTCCTCTCTTGTAAATCCGTTAATTTACAAATTTATACTTATCATAACCTTCATTATTCGTATTATTCTACAGGCTTGCGGTATCGGTACTTCAGTATGAGTGTTGGATTGGTTATGTTCTGGGTATGTATCATGTATTGATAATGGGGATCGCAGGATAGGTCGGGTCCCGGGTCTGGGTACATATGTACATAGGATTTGGGATTTGTGGGTTTATAGGGCAACTAATATAATATCTCTCTAAATATAAGCTCCTGGTACTATGAGGCATTTATAGATATAGGTAGAGGCTAGTTATATCAGTAATCTAATAAAGGTCAGTCATGTCTTAGATATATAGTACTCTTGAGCCAAAGTGGGTTATTTTGGCACCGTCCGGCACAATAGAGGCGTCCTTTCCCTGTTATTGTTTTCAAAAACTGTTTTTTAAACCATTATTTTCTATATACCTATTACAAAACCATTTTAATTATAAATTCTTCTTTTAAATCAATCCTAAGGCTATTATAAATCTGATTTAAAACCACTACTTTTTAAAAAATAGTTTTATAGTTAATTTATAATTAGAAATTATTATAAAATTATTTTAAGGTTGTTTATAAGATTATTTTAAAATAATTTTAAATTAGTTTTCAGTTTATTAATATAAAATATATAATATTTCTATATATTTAAAGAATCAAGATATTAATAAATATATTAAGGTATTGAAATAAGATTATTAATATTTGTATTATATTATATTAGTTATTGTTTATATGATATTTATTAATTTGAATTAAAAGATTATATACTTAAGCTCTTTATTTCAAATTTTATAATATTTTAAATTAAATAAATGTTTTAAATTTTAAATCTTAAATTTTAACCTTTATACTTTTTTTAAAATATTATTATTTTATTATTTTTTTATTAAATCTTCTTAAGATAATTTTATTATCTTTTTTATTTAATTACCTCTTAATTATATTTTTTATTTAATTATATATTTTATTTAATTATATATTTTATTTAATCATTTTTTATTTTTTATTATATTAGTATTTATTATAAATTATTTTTATATGTTTCTTTTAATACTTCTATTAATACTAATGCTTTTGCTAATTAATAATAAATAGATGAATCTAAAAAAAATTGTTCTTACTATTATCCTGATTATTTATATAACACCAATCTTCTTTAATCCAGCCATCATCATAATTACTCTCTTTTTTATCTTGTTAGTAAATAATATTATATTTTTATGTTTATATCTATTTTTTTACCTATTCTTCTAATATCCATTTTAATATTTATTTTAATATCTATTTTAATATTTACTTAAAATCCATTTCTAACATTTATTTAATATTATAGTAAATAATAATAATATTAATAAAGAATATAATAAATAATTATTATTTCAAATTAAAATATTATAAACAAAAAGAGGTATTAAGGAAATTTAAATAATCTTTTTTTCTTTTCTTATATACAATTTTAAAAAAAATAAAATTTAATAATAGAAATAAAATACTATCTCTACTTTTTTATTAATTCTTCTAATAAAAAAAGAAATTGTTAATAAAATTATATCAATTTTATAAATTATATTAAATAAATATAATAAATAATAGTTAATTTAATTAAAATTTATTATAATTTATAAAATAAATATTATAATAAATACTTTTAATATTTTTTATAATTTATCAATATTTTATATCTATAGTAAAATTTGTAAATTTAAAATAAATATATTTATAATACAAATTCAAAATTTATAAAATAAATTATAATATAAATAATAGATTTTTTAATAAATAGTTTTATTTTATTATATATTAAAAAATTAAATTTGATATAATTATTATATAAGTTTAAATTTAAATATTTAACATCTTATATAATATAAAAAATTTTTATTTTTTTTAATTTAATTATTTAAGTAATAATTCTATTTTAATTTTTATAATATTATATTCTATTAATAGAATTATTATGAAATCGGAAATCTATATTATTAATTTAGATATAATTAAATACTTTAAGAATTCGATTAAATTTATATTAATTTAATTAAAAAAATATAATTATCAATTAGTTATATCAAATTAGTTATTTTATATAATAAAAAAGAATTTTTATTTGTGATATTAAATTTACCTATCCTAAACAATAATTTTATAATATTTCTTATTTTAAAAAATATAAATATTATTAATTTATATTTGTTAAAAATAAATATTAAATCTTATTATAATAATAAATTAAATATATAAATTTTATTATATAATTTATTAATATATTTTCTTTAATATTTTTATAAATTTAAGTTATTTAAGTAGTTTAAAATATTTATATTATACTTTTAAAATTTATAAATAAGATAATCATTAAAGGGAAATAATTTTTAATTATTGTATTTTATATAGTAGAACATTTATTTATAATATATTAATCTTCTTTTTTTAAAAAAAAAAAAAAAAATGCTAGGTAATAAAATGATAATTTATAATAATAATAAAAAAAAAATCTTATTTTATTATACTTAAAAAAATATTAAATATTATAATTAAAAATTAAAAATTAA
>JAJTUD010000034.1:0-25418 GCA_036971385.1 Dactylellina parvicollis | reverse complement strand
ATATTTAATAAATAAAAATAAATTTTATATTAAAATTAATTTATATAAAAATTATTATAATAAAAATTATTAATAATGATAATAATAAAAAAGAAAAATCTTTTAATATTAAAAAAATAAATAAAAAGATATAGATAATTATAATATTAAAAAAATAAAAAAAAAATAATCAATAAAACTTTAATAAAAATCTTAAAATTAAAAAAATCATTTAATATATTATTTTATTATTAATATATATTTTAATTATTTTATTATAAATTATTAAATTTTAAATTTTATAAATAAAAGTAATATATATAGGTGTATTTAATATTATTAATATGTGTATAAGAATATATTAAAAATATTAACTTAAAGTATTAATTAGGAAGAAAGTTTTTTATATTCTAAATTAATTATTTATTTTATAATATATTGAAAAGAATTTCTAAATTGGTGAATATATTTTAGAAGTTATTACTGGAAATATTGATTAGATTGGTAAATTATTATCGTCTCATCAAGTTGGTGTGTAAAAAAAATCCCATTTTCTGTATTCCCTGCATTATTTTAAACGCTGTATTATACTATAAATTCTTAAAATATAGAAAAAAGAATTTATATCTTAACTATAATTTATAAGATTATTATTGGAAAGATTGTTATTGTTTTATATTTATAATTATACCGGCAAATTTAAAATTAAAAAATAGGTAAAAATGATAAAATATTTATTATTTAAAGAAAAAGATATATATAATAAGTTGTGATTATTTATGATAATAATTAAATAATAATAAAGCTATATCTTATAACTAATTATAATAATATAATTATTATAGGAAAATAAGTGATATATAATAAAGATAATAATAAATTATACAATATTATTTAATTTTATAATAATGTAATACATATAATAATATAAGGTTTTGATAATAAGAAAAAAAGAAATAATATTGTTCAAAGTAATTAATAGTATATTTATAACCTTATATAATATTATATATATTATTATATTATTTTTATTAATAATTAACAATCATTAAAAAGAAATAAACTTTGATATTATAAAAATAAAAATATTTAATATAATTCTTAAATTATTATAGTTCCAAAAAAATAATTTAAATATAAATTAATAAATAAGATATATCTAGATATATTAAAATATAGGCTTTTATATTCAAATTATAAATATTATAAATAAGATATTGTTAATAGAAATACTATTTAAAAAAGATATTCTAATAACTAATAGTAATAATAATAAATATATAAGTTATATTACTATACTTAGTATTATTAAAATATTATAATTTTAAATAATTATTTATAAAAAAGGTAGTAGAATAATTATTAAAATATTAATTTTGAGATTATAAGATTTTATTAATACAAAACAAGATGTTTTTTTTTAATCTGATTTATAAATATTTTTTACTAAAAAATATAGTATTATATGCTTATATTAATAAAATAATAAAAAAAGGATTTATTAGAGAATTAATATTTTTAGTAAACATATTAATTCTTTTTATTAAGAAAAAAGATAGCTTGCTATAATTCTATATCAATTATAGAAAATTAAATAATATTATTATTAAAAATTAATGCCCATTATTTCTGATTAATAAATTATTTAATTAATTATAAAACACAATAATATTTATAAGATTTGATTTTTATAATACTTATAATCTATTGCATATCACCACAAAAAAAGAATAGAAGATAATATTTAAAACAAAATACAAATTATTTAAATATTTAGTAATATTATTTAAATTTATTAATATTCTAATTAATTTTTAAATGTTATTTAATATATTATTCCACAATTTATTGGATATATACATTATTATTTATTTTATTTATATATTCGAAGATTTTGAATAATTATATTAAATATATATGTAATGTACTAAAATAACTTAAGAAAATATTATTATTTATTAAAATAAAGAAATACTAATTTTATTAAAAATAAGTTAAATTCTTAAGATTTATTATATTAATATAAGGTATAATAATAAGTTTTAATAAAATTAAAATAATTTAGGATTAGCTATTATTAATAATAATTAAAAAATTATAATTTTTTTTAAAATTTATTAACTTTTATAACTACTTCCTATTATAATATAATACAAAAACAGAATTATTAATAAGATTGTTATATAAAAATTATTAATAAGAATAGAATAATAAATAATATATTATATTTATATATATTAAAAAAAAATTTAATAGTGATATTATATTTTTATTTTTTAATTAAAAGAAATTAATAATAATAAAAACCAATATTTTAGAATTTAATATTAAAATATATTTCTCACAATAAAATATAAAAAAATATTAAATATTTATATATTTCTATAATAAGAAAATAAATTTAATAAAATAGAATTATATAATTTTTAATTAAGAAATACTGGTTATTATTATAATTATACATAAATAAAAAAAATATTTAAAAAAATTATAATTTTAAATTATTATTTATAATAATTACAGGAATCTAATATATTTTAATATTTTAAAATATCTTAATATAAGATAAACAAAATAATTAGAAATTCTTATAAATTATGATTTTATTATATATTATAAACCTGATATTAAAAATATAACAATAAATACCTTCTTATAGTAAACCAATTATAAAAAAAAAAAGGATGATAAAGAACTTCTTTTTTTATTATTAAAATTAGAATAATTGGTAGTAATAATATATACTTTAATAATTATTGCTATAATTATAATTAACTTTTTTTAAAATTATAATGTTATAATAAAAAATTATAAAAAAAATATAAAAATTAAAAGGATTATAGAAATGATTAAATATAATAAAATGTAGTATGTTAAGAATTATTATTTAAAAAAAAAAAAAATTTAAAAATTGAAAAATAAAATATATATTTTTAATATTTTAAATTTATAAAAAAAAAGTAGTATATAGTATATATAATATATTATTAACTAACCATTTTAACTAAAGAAAAATATAAGAATTATTTATTTAAAATTATTATTTTTTAAGGTATTTAAATTTTATTTTTTATTATATAATGGGATATGACATCTATTAATATAATAAAGTTATAAAAAAATTATAAAAAAGAAAATTATTATTATTATAAATATTTATTATATTATAATACTTTATTTTAATAAATTTTATTATTAAATTATTAAAATTTAAAGATTTAATGTTAAATAATGATTTTCCGTATTATAATATTATATAAATAATAATAAATAAATTAATTAAGTTTATATATTTTATATTTTACTATAGTAAACTGTAAATATATGAATTCATAAATTTATATATTAAATATTTATTATATAACAAATTTTTAAATAATTTTGTTTTAAATAAAAAAAGGTAATTTATTTTAAAATTTATAAAAATACTATATAAAGTAATAAGTGTTAAAAAAAAATATTTTATTATATTTTACCCAGAAATAGATAATCAAATAAAAAGAGTAAATTAAATATTAAAATAATATTTATAAAATTATTATAATTATAAGTAAGATGATTAAATTGATATATTATTTTTTATAATATTTATATATAATAATACTTTTTAAATTATAATTAAAATAAGTTTTTTTTATATTAAATATAATTATTACTTATAATTTAAAACAAAAGATATTATTATAATATATATATTAATAATAAAAAAATATTTAAAAGTATTATAAGATATATATAATTTATATTATTTAAAAATTATATAAGTTTAAAATAATTAAATATAATATTATAATAAAAAATAAGATAACTTATAAAATTAAAAATAAAATCATATTTTTTAATAAAAATATAATAATAAAAAGATTTTTAAAAAAATTAGAAACAAGATTTCTTAAACTATATAAAATTATAATTTATATAAATTTACATACCATTAAACTTACATTACCATATTTTATATATTTCAAAAATAAAAATTTTACCATAGTATTTCTCAAAATTTTTTCGACCATACCATCACTAATAATAATTTTACCCAATTATCCTAAATATAATTGATAAAAGATTATAAATAAATTCTAATAATCTAAATAATATATTCTAATTATTTATTAATTTATATATAAGATTTAATAATAATATTTATTTTAATTTTAATTTAATTTGTATAAAAATTCCAGAATTTATTATTTATTAAGAAATTTCTATTATATACATATTTAATATTTTATATTAACTAAATATTTTTTTAGTATAGATTAAATTAAATAAAATTTTATAATTTTAATATAATAATCTTACTAAATTTCTTTATAATTAAATCAATTTTATTATAAATTTGATTTATTAAAATATCTTATACTTTTAATAATTCTTATATAAAATTATAAATAATGATTTAAAATAATATATTTAATACATTATAAAATTATAAGATTCTATAAAATTAATATTTATTAAGTTTATTTTAATAATATATATTATAGATTTTAATATATAATTCAATATATTATTATATCTAAAATTAAAAATTTATTCTATTTTTAAATAACTATATAGTTAATTATAATATTTCTTAATCAATTCTTATTAAATTTTCTAATTTAAGATATAAAAAAGGTCTTTAAATAATATAATACCACTTTTAATTGTAAAATTAATTAATAAATTATCTATTTATTTTAATACTTTTTTTATTATAATATCTTTTTAATAATTTTATTAAAATTATTTACAAGAAGGCTGCGCTGCAGCACTTAAACCTGACTAAAAAGAACTAAGAAATGATTAATTATCTTTTGGTATATAATTTGAAAATCTTGTAAAATAGTGTATTATTCAGTTTTACTATAGTAATCTCATATTTATATTATATAATAAATAATTATATAAATATTAGTTGTGTATTATAATACTAAGATTACCAAATTTAGTATTAATTATAATAATATTATTTTTTAGTTTTTTAAATTTCTATATCCGCTAAAATTAATATATTTTTCGATAATATTTGTGGGAAAAACCCAGACATCAGGGGGGTTCAGTATAACCTTCCTTTTCAGTCAGGTATTAAACTTATTTTTAAAAGTGTGTATAATAATAATTAATAATATATTAATTATAAGATTATTTTCTTTTTTTTAAAACATAATTTTTTTATTAGGTTTTACTTCTTTTATAAAATCAGATTTGTTATTAATAATATCTACTTTAGCATTTTTTTTTAAAAAAAAATATATTATCTTTATATTATATTTATTAAAAATTTCTTATTAATAAATATATTATTTATTAAATTCCTTAATAATAAAGAAGAAAATAAGATTCTTATAATCAAATATAATTATAAAAGATTCTTTTATTTAATAAAAGTATATTCTTTATATTTTATAAATTTTAATTATTATTATAAATTCATGATTATATATCATAATTCTATTATATTAAATTTATATTATAAGTTATCAAATATTATTTTCTATTTAAATAATATTGATATACTTAAAACTATTTCTAAAACATCTATTTCAATTTTAATTGATAATTCTAAATTATAAAGTTTAAAAATTAATATTATAATAAATACTTTTTTAAATATTGTAAAAATTTATATATTTTTCATTTATATCAAATTTAACATATTTTTAAATAAATTTTAAAAAGATATAAAGATAATTATATTATTTAATAAATTATTTAATAGTTATAAAATTTTAAAAAAATATATAATTCTTTTTTAAATTTTATAATAAAAATTATTTTTAAATAAATTAGATCTTTATTAAATCTATTTCAATATTATTTAAAATAATAATAGCTTTTAAGAATTTAATTTTTTTAATATTATATTCTAATTTAAATAATTTGATTTTAAAATTATATTTATTAAATATTTTAAATATAAAATTAATATATTTAATATATTTTTATTTTATTTCATTAAAAATAAGTATATTATTCAAATATAGAATATAAATTATATTTAAATATTTTCAAAATATATAATTTATAACAATTTAAAAAGATATTAGAATATCAATTAATTTAAATAATATAATTTTATATTCAAAAATTTTTTATTTATAATAAAAGGCTATTTTTTATACATATTTTTCAATAATTCTAAGATTATTATATATGTTATAAATATCAATTTTAAATAAATATTTTACTTTTTAAATCTAATTAAAAGATTTATTAATTAAAGTTAATAAATATCAATTCTCAATAATAATAATGTTAAAATTTCAATAATTTATATAAATATATAATTTTTATTTTTTTTAAATATAAAAAAAAATAAATACTTTTACCAGTAAATTTAAAAATTAAATAAATACAATTTACAAATTTTTGTTTAAATTTTCTTTTAAATTTTTTACTTTTTTTTATATAATTATATATTAATATATATTTAAATTATTTTCCTTTTTTTATAAATATTTAAGATATAAATTTGTTAAATTTTGATAAAAAAATAAAATTTTTTTTAATAAATTAAATACATTTTTACCTTATTTTTTAATTTATTTTAAGATTTTAATATTTAAAATTTAAACTAGTTCTTTAATTTTAATAAGAATCTATTTAATTATATTTGATTTCTTTTATAATCTGTTTTTAAGTTTTTTTTATTAAATAAATATATTATAAAATATAAGTATATTTTTTAAATATTTATTTTTTAGTTAGGGTGTTTTCTGGGATATCAATTTTTTATAATTATATTTATTGAATTAGATTATTTTATTTCTTTATCTTATATTTAGATCATATTTTATAAATTAATAATATTTTAATATTAAATTATATTTATTTATAATTTAAAGGATATTTATTATTAATTATTTTATATATTCTTAAATTATTAATTAATTACTTATTTTAATTTAAGATATACCATCAGATTTTTATTTATATTATAAATTAATATCAATATATCTAATTTAATGAAAAAATATTGTTTTATATAATATAGTTTTTAAATAAATAATAGATTTCTACTTTACTATTGAAATTATAATTTATTAATATAAGCATTAAGAATAAGATAATTTTCATTATTAATATTAAATTTAAAAGAGTTTTAATTTATTATATTAAAATATTAAAATAAATGTTTGTTAAATTTTTCAAATTATTTTACTTTTTAAAGTATTTCCAATTTAAATTATCATTAATAAAAGATTGGTAATTATTAATAGAATTTCTGTTAAAATAAATTTAATAATTATTTATATTCTTATTAAATTTATAATTATAATTTTCCATAATATTATAGGAATTATAATGTCAATTAAATCCTATTTTAATTTTAAAGAATATATTATATATATGTTAGAGCTGTGGTAGAGCAGCTACCAACTAAGGCAACCTGTGCTGGGTTATAATCTTCTATAAAAAAAGATTATAATAAGGGCATTAAGCTCTTGCTATTTTTATACCTCTTTTATAGAAAACATTTTTTATAAAGTATTATTGATAATTAATAAGATTTATATATCTTATGTGATATATCTATTATATTATAAATATTAAATTTTAATATATTATAAAAATGAGTACTATTTTTTTATAAATAATTATATATTAATTTATATATTTTTTTTTATTATAGAATTTATAATTATATTAAATATATTATAATTTAATAGCGCTTTTTCTAATATAAAATTTCTAAATTTTAAAAGAATTAATTATATATTTTAAAGAACTAGTATCTTTTTAAGATTTAGAATTATTATTAAAAAAAAGATCTATTTATATATTTTTATAAAAAAATTTATTAAAATTTTAAATATTTTAATATTAATAGGATTTTTTTAATTAAAAATAACTTTTAAGTTAAATTATTATAATATATATATCTTAATAAAAAATCACTTTATAAAAAGATATAATAATAATAATAATAATATCTCTATTATATTTAAATAAGATTTTGATAATTTAAAAATAAATAAATTTTTAATAGAAATATATACTATAAATATTTTAATATATACTATAAATATAAGATTAAGGAATCTTTTCTTATTATAATCTTATAAAATATTATAATATATCTTTATTAAAAGTTCAAACCCTTTAATAAAAGTTCTATTTTTATATTAAAGATTAAATTTTAGAATATAAAAACTATTAAATAAAAATTCTTATATAAAATTGTTATAGATTTTTATAAAATTATAAATAAATTTAAAGAAAAAAATTTTTTATTGAATAATAAAAGGTTTATAAATTAAATTTTTTTATATATATTAATAATTATATTTAAAGTATTAGAAAATAATTTTATTAATTAATTTATTAAAATATAAAAGATTTATAATCTTTATAATCCTAAATAATATATTTATTAAGAATATAAATAATATCTTATTAATATTCTATTTATAAAATAGAATGAAAAAGAATTTTTAAGAGTGAAAAATATTTTATTTATAAAGATATTAATAACTTTATTTAGTTAATTATTTTCTAAAAGAGGAAGAATATTTTTTAAAATATATTAAAAAAGCTTTAAAAAGGATAAATGTTTAAAATGTAAAAAATGTAAAATAAATCTAATTTCTAAAAAAGAAATAAGGAATTTATGTGGTGTAAAATGAAAAAATTTTATTTTTATTTTAATTATAAAAAAACAAATTATTTTAAGAAAAATTTAAATAATAATATAAATAATAGTAATAAGATTATTTTCCCTTATATAATAAAAGTATTTTTTAAAATGATTATAAGAGTTTATAAGAATACTTTAACTTTTAAATAAGAATTTTTTAATAGATGAAATATAGATTTTAGAGTAAGTGATTGGATTAAAAACAATTTTTCACTCTTTAAAACCTATTACTTATTTTCTAAAAATAAATATATAACCTTAATAAATAATTTTATTATAAAAATATATATTATAGTATAGGGACTATATTAGTAGAAATTATTAACTACTTTATTAGAAAAAATAAAATTTTCTATATTCTTGATATAATATTAAATCTGATTTTAATAAGGAAATTTATAAATAAAAAATTTAAAGTAATATTTGAATAAGATTATTACTTTATTTAATATTATAATTCTAAAGCTAAAATATATTATATAAATAAAGAGATTAGTTTCTATTGATTAAAGAAAATCTCTAATAGAAATATATAATATTTTTTATTAAATAAGCTGAAGTTATTATTTATATTCTTTTTTCAAATAAAAATTGTTATTATAAGGAAGTATAAATTAAAAATTGGTGGAATTCTATTTTTTGATTTATTAAAAATATAATATTATAGATTAAGTTATTTTAATCTCAAAATAATTAAAAGAATTATAATATCTTTAAAAATAAAAAATATTATATTCTTAGATAAAGTGGAATATATTTATAAATCTTATATTTATAATAAATAAATTACTATACTAAATAGAGTATTAGCTATTTAAAGAACTAAAAAGTTATTAAAACTATTATATATAAATTTTATAAATTTTTAATGAATAACAGTTTTATAAAATAAATATAAGGTCAAAGATTTAAATAAATTAATTATTTTTTTAATAAAATATACTTTTATAATAATAAATAATTATATTAGATTTAAATAAATAAGATTTTATTCTTTTAAAACAAAATTTAAAAATAAATTTATTTAATTAATTATTTACAAAGAGCAATACTTAAAAAAAACTATTTAAAATATTAAAATAAATAATATAAAAGAGTTTATATTTGTTGATAATAAAAATATTAAAATTGATTTTAATATTTTATATATTTATGAATAAAATAATAAAACTAAAAAAATTAACTGTTTTATAAAAGAAATGGGTAGTTCTATAATAATAAAATTTAATTTATTTAAAATTTTTTAAATTAAACCTTTTAAAATAATAAATTATATTTTAAATAAATATTTTTTTAAGATAATACTTTTTTTTAAAAAAATAACAATCTCTAAACTAATATTATATAAGAAATTCAATAATAAAATATTAAATCTGGGGAATTTTTATCCCTTTAAATACTATATTTATATTATTATTTTAAAAGAAAAGAAAACTAAAACTCTAGGTTAATATTAAATATAAAAATGAATACTAGTAGATTATACAAAGGTTATTAAATAATATAGAATATAGGATTTTTTAAAAAAGATTATTATTATTATTAGAAATGTAAGAATTATTAAAGGATATTTTTTTATTAAAAATAATTATAATTTTTATTTTAAAAATTGGATAAAACTATCTTTAAAACTATTTTTATAAGAAATATTATTTTTTAAAAAAAGCTTAAAGTTTATAAAAAGAATAAGATTTTATTATAAAATATTTTTAAGAAATAGATTATATCTCTAAAAAAGTCTTTTTTAATAATAAAAAATTAAGAATTTAAGATAATTGATAATTTTATAACCTTTTAAAACCTAATAATAGAAATTATTATTTATAATATTTCTAAAATAAAAATTATAAGAAATAAAGATCTTAATTTTAAAGAAGAAGATATTTTTAAAAATAAATTAAAGTAATTTTATAATTAAAAAAAATCTATACACCTAAAAACTTATATTATAAAAACTATAAATATTTTAAAATAAATAAAATATAAAAATATAAAAATAATTTTATAACTTCTAAATACCTTAAAATAATAAAAAACTATTAAAAAAAAGATATGTTTCTTAAAAGATAATATAACCTTCTTAAAAATAAATAATATCCCTCTAAAAATGAAATTTATAAAAATAAAATTAATTTTTAAAAAAAGGACTAAATTAGATTACAATTTATTTTATAAAATAAAATTAATAATAAAAAGTTATAAATAGAAATATAATATTTATTATATTAAAATCTATACTCTAATAATAAATATATATATAATAAAAATATTATTAGTTTTAATAATAAGTAAAAACCTATATATATACTAAATAAATATAAAAACCATCTTTTTTAATATTATCTTATTTCTTAAAAAGAAGATATATATAATTTTGTTAAAAAGAAATGATTATGATAAAGTTATTATTAAAGTATTATTATTTCTAAAATTATTTTATAGTCTTAAATAAGCTTTATATTTATGGAATTAAAAACTATATTTTTTTCTAATTTTAAATGATTTTTTTTTTTAAAATAAAATGCTTTTAAATAAATAAATATTTTTATATTGGAGATAATATTATAATAATTATTTATATAAATAATCTTTTTTTTTTATCAAGTAGGTAAAAGTTGTTTTAAAAAAAATATATAAAATAAAAGATATAGGAAAAATAAAAAGGTTTTTTAAATTAAAAATAATATAAAATAAAAAAGAAAAATAGTTTTATATAAATTAAGAGAAATATATAAAATTTATTTTAAAAAGATATAATTTTTTAAATATTAAAATATATAGTATATCTATAATAATAGATATATTTTTATTTAAAAATATAATTTTTAGTAATTTATTATCTTAAGAAGATATAATACTTTATAAGAATATATTTGATAATATAAATTATATTATTTAAGGTATGAGATTAGATATTATATATATTATTATTAAGTTAGATTAATATTTTAATAAATTAATAAATATTTATTAGAAAATAATATAATAACTTTATAAATATTTATTTAATATTAAATTAATAAATATTATTTATAAAAAGATTAATATATTTTTAAAAAAATATTCTAATATAAATTAAATTTAAATTTTTAATAATGAAGAAATTATAAGAAAGTTTATATTAAGTTATATATTTGATTTTTTTAATTTAATAATATTATAATTAAATAAATTATAATTTATTATAATAATCTTTAATATAAAAGTAAAAGTAATAATAAATAATTATATTAAAAAAGAAATAATATAACTATATAAATTATTTTATAATATATATAAGATAATAAAATATCTTTTATAAAAAATTAAAATAATATTAGCTACCATATTTTATATAAATAATAAAAATGTTATTATTATATTTATTAATTTAAATAATTAATAAAAAACTAAGTATTATAATATTAAATACTTCTGGATATAAGAAAAAATGTGAAATAAAAAAATATTATTTATATTTATATTAATATAATAATAGATATTTTTATAAAAGTATTATTTTTACTTTTATATGATAAATATATTATAAATTTAAATATAAGATATAAAAAAGTAAGATTTCTTTTATAAAGTAAAAAGTATTTAAATGACTAAGATTTTATTTTAATATAATTAAAATATAATATAAAATAATATAAAAAGAATAAAATCCCTTATAATTATTAAAATTTAGATTATTTTTTCTTATAGGGAGATCTTTTTAAAATCTTTTATTTTATAAAAATAAATTAGTTTTATAATCTCTAAATTAATATTTTAGTTTTTTATAAAAAATATAAAAGATTTAATATATATTATTAATATAAATTATAATTATATTTTTAAAGTTGATTAAAGCTATAATATAATTCTTAATTTTTTAAAATTATTAATATTTTTATATAATTAACCTTTCTACTAGTAGAGAGAAAGGAGAAAAAAAAATATTAAATATAAAAAAAAAATATATAAGAAAATTAATTTTATTAAATTGGGGGTATGGTATTTTAACCACTAATAATAAAACTAAGCTGTGGTTTAAAGGTATTATATTTTTAAAAATAAAATTAATACTTAATATTTTAAATTAAGACAAAAAAGCACTTATATAATTTTATATAAAATATAAAAAAGTAATAATAAATTATTTATTTTAAATTATTTAATATTAAAAGTTATATACTAGGAAATAAGAATTATAAAAGTAAAAGAAATATTTATTAAAAATATATAATACTTTTGTATAAAAGTAATTATTATATTTAATTTTATTATTTACTTGTTACACCTGCCCCTGCTACCGAAGTATCAGAGGTAGCAAGTTCCGCTTTAAATTCCTAACTCTCAATCTCTAACTACTAAATCTTAATTCGGGAGAGTATAAATGAAGCTGGGTAGAAGCTAAAGACTATAAATAAAATATATAATAATAATAAAATAAATAGTAAAACTAAATTGTTATATTATAATTAACATTAACTAATAAAGAATAGAATTTTTTATTAGTCCTAATAATAGTCTTATATACATAATAAATATTTATAAAAATGAATATGGTAGCTTGGTAAATTATTTACCAATTTATTATAATTTAGTAGATTATTTACTGATTTATTATAATTTAATAGTTCATTTACTAATTTACTATTAACATATATTATGTTAAAATATCTCTGATTGGTTAAATATGCGAGATACTTCTGAATTATTATTTATTAGTAGGTTAAAAACCTATATAATATTAATATTTAAATTATTTAACTATCTCTTTAATAACTCTACTACTGTAAAAAATAATATTATAAAAATAAGATATAATCTAACTATACTAGATCTAAGATTTAATACTTAATATAAAAACTAATTTTATACAATTAACTAATTTTTAAAATATACTTTATTACATAAATTTATAACACTATTTTTCTCTTTTATAAAAAACATTTTTATAAAAGATATTTTATAAAATAAATAATAAGATATAAGATGGATATTATAAAAATATAATAAATTTGTAATTAATCCCGTACAGGAATTATTCATATAAAGATTTTTCTTTTTATAATATAATTCTTATAGATAAATATATAATTAAATAATATAAATAGATTATAAAATATTATATATAATATAAATATAATAAATCCAAACTTAAATTATAAAATATTCTTTTATTATAAATAATTAATATATTTTCTAAAATTAATATTAATATTAATAGATTATTTTAAAAAAAAATATATAATTTGGTAGAATTTTAATAAATAAAATTTTTGAAACCTTATATAAATAGAGTATATTAAATAATACAACAAGATCACAAATTTTTTTTATTAGTATTGTATTAATAAAGATTGTAAATATATTATTATAATAAATTTTAAATGTTATTTAGTTTGTGTAAAAAATAATAAATCCTTTTATATAACAGCTTTTTATAAATATTTTTATTTAAAAATTACTAAAGATAATACTAATTAATTTTTAAGTAATTAATTAGATTAATATATAAATTGATAATTATAAATAAGAATTAAATAAGATTGAATAAAAGTAAATAAACTTTTAAGTTAAAATTACTAAGCTTTCTATATAAATGGTATAAAAAAAAAAAAAATTAAAATAATTTAAATAAAAATATATTAAGGTTATATATTATAAAAAACATATTTTTATAATAAAAATTATTAAATAAGAATATTTTAAAACTAAAAATATGATTTAGAGAGTAATTTAATTAAATTAAAAGATTTCTGAATTAATTTTTTTAAATTTTGTAATTATTAATTATAATTCTTAATTTTGATTTAGTTCTTAAAACTACTTATTCTTATTTTTTAGAAAATTGAAAAGATATATATAATTTTTGGTAATTGTTATATTTCTTAAATCTTCAGGTCTTTTATTATATCTAATGTTTTTTTTTATTATGCTTTTTAAATATTTTTATCGATATTTTTAATTTCTCTAAATTAATATATAAATAAATAGATTTGTTGGTTGATATAGAATTATTAGAATAATAAATAGGAATTCTAGCTAATATCAGATTTTAAATAAGATTTTGATTAATTTTATATAAAACTGATAAAAAGTAAATATTATATATATAAATAATATTAAAAATAAAATAAGATAAATATTAAATTATATTTTATTTTAAAATTCATTAATTTTTTATAATATAATTTTTTAAATTTTCCTAAAATATTCTTATTTTCTTTTAAATAATTTAATATCTTATTATATAAATATTTTAGATTTCTTAAAATATTTTTTAACTAAATTAATAATAATATTAATTTTAGGTTATCATAAATCATTTTCTAATTCATATAAAAATAATTATTTAATAAAATATTTATTATTTTTATTAGATCTATCTAAGATTTCTTTGATTTTATATTTAGTATAATTATTATATTTAATTTTAATTTTATTATAATTTTTTTATAAATCTTTTAATACAAATTCTAAAAAAGAAATATAAAAAATATAATATATTTTTAAAAATCTTAATATATCTAATTTAAAAATATATTCTTTAAATTTTTTAATAATTTTATAAAATCTAAATTTCTAATAATCCAAATTTTTATTAAATTATTAGATTTTAAAGTTTTTAATAAATAAATATATTTTATTTCTTTTTTTTAAAAAAAGTACCTTTATTTAATTCTAATTATAATAATAAGTTATTTATTTATTTACAAATAATAAATTTTTTTGAAAATTATTATAAAAATTCTTTATATTCTTAATATATTTATTAGTTACTAGGATAACTTCTTTTAAAATAAGATGCAAAAAGGAATTAATAAGATTCTATTTTTTTAAAATTTTATATAATATATATTTAATTACTAAGTATTTTAATATATTATAAATAAATTCTATTATTAATAATAATTCTATTTAATTATTCTGAATATAATTAATAAAAGATTGTAGATAAATCTTGATAATTTAAATAATATATTCTAATTATTTATTAATTTATATATAAGATTTAATAGCAATATTTATTTTAATTCTAATTTAATTTATATAAAAATTCCAGAATTTATTATTCATTAACAGATTTTTATTATATATATATTTATATTATATTTTATATTAGCTAAATATTCTTTTAATATAAATTAAATTAAATTTTTTAATAAATTAATTAGAATTCTATAGTTTTAATATAATAATTTTACTAAATTTATCTATAATTGTAAGGATTTTATTATAAATCTGGTTTATTAAAGTATCTTATGCCTTTAATAATTCTTATATAAAATTATAGGTAATAATTTAGAATAATACGCTTAGTATATTATAAGCTTATAAAATTCTATAAAATTAATATCTACTAAACTTATTTTAACAATATATATTATAAGTTTTAATATATAATTTAATATATTATTATATTTGAGGTTAAAAATATTGTTTAATTAGGAATTTTTAAATTCTTTTTATTTTTAAATAACTGTATATTAGTTGATTATAATATTTCTTAATTAATTTTTACTAAATTTTCTTATCCGGGATATAAAAAAGATTTTTAAATAATATAATACTGTTTTTAATTGTAAAATTAGTTAATAAATTATCTATTTATTCTAATATTCTTTTTATTATAATGTTTTTTTAATAATTTTACTTTAATTATTTATTAAGATTGTTTTTAAAAGTGTGTATAATAGTAGCTAATATTATATTAATTATAAAATTATCTTCTTTTTTCCGAAGGATAGCTTTTTTATTGGGTTTTATTTCTTTTATAAGATCGGTCTTCTACTAATAGCATTTATTTTAATATTTTTTTTTTTTTTAAAATATATTATTTTTATATTATATTTGTTAAGAATTTCTTATTAATGAATTTACCGTTTATTAAATTTTTTAGTAATAAAAAAGAAAGTAAAATTCTTATAATTAGATATAATTGTAAAAAATTCTTTTATTTAGTAAAGATATACTTTCTATTTTTTATAAATTTTAATTATCACTATAAATTTTTGATTATATATAGGATATTATAATTCTATTATATTAAATTTGTATAAGATATAAACTATCGAATGTTATTTTCTATTTAAATATAATTAATATAAGTATATATTAAGAATTATTTTTGAAGTATTTATTTTAATTTTAATTAATAATTCTAAATTATAAAATTTAAAAATTAATATTATAATAAATATTTTTTTAAATATTTTAAAAACTTTTATATATTTTTTATTTATATTAAATTTAATATCCTTTTTAATGAGTTTTAAAAGGACATATGTAAGATAATTATATTATTTAATAAATTATTTATAATAATTATAAAATTTTAAAAAAAATTATATATTTTTTAGATTTTATAATATAAATTATTTTTAAATAAATTAGATTTTTATTAAATCCATCTTAATATCATCTAAAATAATAATAATTTTTAAAAATTTAACTTTTTTAATATTAAATTTTAATTTAGATAATTTAATTTTGAAATTGTATTTATTAAATACTTTAAGTATAAGATTAATATATTTAATATAATTTTTTTTTATTTTATTAAAAATAAATATATTGTTTAGGTATATAATATAAATTATATCTAGATATTTTTAAAATATATAATTTATAAAAATTTAAAATAATATTAAGGTATTAATTAATTTAAATAATATAATTTTATATTTAAAAAATCTATATTTATAATAGAAAATTATTTTCCATATATCTTTTTTAATAATTTTAAAATTATTATATATATTATAAATATTAATTTTAGATAAATATTTCATTTTTTAAATTTTATTAAAAGATTTATTGATTAAAAATAATAAATATTAATTCTTAATAATAATAATATTAAAACTTTTATAATTTATATAAATATATAATTTTCCATTTTTCTTAAATATAAAGAGAATAAGCGCTTTTACTAGTAAATTCAAAAATTAAATAAATCTAGTTTATAGGTTTTTATTTAAATATTCTTTTAAAACTTCTATCTTTTTTTAAATATAATTATATATTAGTATATACTTAAATTATTTTCCTTTTTCTATAAATATTTAATAAATAAATTTATTAAATTTTAATAAAATTTTTTTTTTTTTTTAATAATTTAAATATATTTTTACCTTATCCTTTAATTTATTTTAAGATTTTAATATTAAAAATTTAAATTAATTCTTTAATTTAAATAAAAATTTATTTAATAATATTAAATTTCTTTTATAATCAGTTTTTAATTTCTTTATTAAATAAATATATAGTAAGATATAGATGTACTTCTTTCAAATATCTATTTTTTAATTAAAGTGTTTTCCGGGATATTAACTTTTTACAGTTATCTCTGTTGAATTAAATTGTTTTATTTCTTTATCTTATATTTAAATCATGCTTTACAAGCTAATTATATCCCAATATTAAATTATACTTATTTATAATTTAAAAGATATTTATTATTAAATATTTTATATATCCTTAGATTACTAACTAGATATTTACTTTATATTCAAAATATTTTATTAAGTTTTTATTTATATTATAGATTAATATCAATTTATCTAATTTAATAAAAAAAAAATTATTTTATATAATATATTTTTTAAATAGATAGTAGATTTCTACTTTATTATTTATATAGACTTTAGATTATAATATAAATATTAAAAATAAGATAATTTTCATCATTAATATTAAGTTTAAGATATTATTAATTTATTATATTAAAATATTAAAATAAGTATTTACCAGATCTTTCAGGTTACTTTACTTCCTAAGATATTTTTAATTTAAATTATTATTATTAAAAAATTAATAATTATAAATGGAATTTTTATCAAAACAAGTTTAATAATTATTTATATATTCACTAGATTTATAATTATAATTTTTTATAATATTATATAAATTATAATATCAATCGAATTTTTTTTTAATTTTAAAGAATATATTATATATCATATATTATACTACTTTTATAATATTTTTCTAAAAATATCATTACTTGTGTTCTTTATAGTAATATTTATTAATTATTATATTATAATATTGATAATTTTATTAATATTCCTTTTATTTATAAATAGCTTTTTCTTTTATTATCTAAATTATTTAATATTTAATATAATATATAAGGTTATAGTAAAGATAATTTTCTTCTAATATATATATAATATATATATTAAAATATTTATTATATTTTTTATTTAGAATTGATTTTATATAATAAATATAAAATAAGGTTTTATAATATAAAATATATTCTTTTAAATCATTTTTTTTTAAAAAAACCTTTATTATAAAATTCACAATAATATAATTATAATTTAGTTGGATAATTATAAATATAATAATTCTATTTCTTCTAAATTAAATAATTGGAGTTCTTATAATAAAAGTATTTTCATCAATTATATATTAGAAAATCAGATTTAATTATTAAATATAATATATTTTATATATTTATTATTTATCTTTCTATATAATTGTTATATATTTATAAGATATTTTAAAATTTAAAAATTACTAATTATTTCTTATAAATATAATAATCATTAAATTCTTTTAAAACTGTTTATTTGTATATCTCAAATAATTAATCTTTATTATATTTATTAAGAAAATAATTAATAATTCTCTAATATTATTCCTAGTTAATAGTAAAATCTTTTTTATATTTTTTTTTTATTATTAAATAAGTATAATATTATATATAAGTATCTTTATTATAAATAAAGTTAATTATATATTATTCTATTTTATTCCTTTATCTATTTTTATTTTAATAGTTAGTGTATAGCTTTTAATAAACTATTATATAAATTACTTTTCTAAATAACTATATTTAATTAAATTTATATTATTTATAAATATTTTCTCTATATAACTAACTATATTTTTAATTAAAAGTTATATTAAATAATTGTTTTTTTATAATAAAGGAAATCATATCTTTTATCTATTTTTAAATATTATAATATATTTAAATATATTTTTGATTTCTTTTCATATTTAAATATTAATCTAATTCCTTTTTTAAATAAATAATAAGATGTAATAATCAGATATTCTTAAACATCATTTTAATATATTCTTTACCCTATTTTTTATAAATTTACTATAAATATTAATCAGAATTTTATTTATAATAGATATAATGTGTATTTATAAATTGGTTTTATTATAACTAATAATATTTTTTTTAAATAAAAAAATTTAAAAGAAATTCCTTAAATATAAAAAAACTCATTTCTATTATAAAAATATCTTTAAGTTTTTTAACAAGATTAGTTAATTTTTTTACTTTTATTTCTAATTATATTTAAAAGGTAAAGATTATAATATCAAAATCATCATTACTAAATAAGATATTAATAAATTTATTATTAATTTTTTCTATAATATATTTCTAAATTCTTTTGAAATCTTTAATTATTAATTTTGAATTTTATATTATATTAAAGTAAATATATTATTCTTATTATTTTCTATTATTTTTAAATCTTAATAACTTTTAGTAATTTTTTACTATATATCCAGATTTATTATAATTAAAATATAATAAAATATTAGATTTTAGTACTTTTTTTTAATTATTATTTTTTCCTTTTTAAATTATACTGAGATTTATAAGAGTTAAGTTATAAGTTTTTTTTAATATCTATTATCTATTAGTTTTTTTATTTTAATTAGATTTCTTTCTTTTACTTTTAAAGTTAGGCTTTTTTTTATTATTATTATTAATAATATATAAAGTATAGGTACCTTTTTTTTTAATATTATTAAATTATATATTATTAAGTTAAATAATCATAAATTATATTTCTTAATATATTATTTTAAAATATAAAATCTTAAATTTAATAGCTTTTTATTTTTATTAGAGTTTAAATCCTTTTTTAATATAATAAAATAATTATTTATTATTATATTTTATTAAAAAGATATATTAATCAAATTTTTAAAAAAATTTCTGAATTAAAGTATTTTATCTAAATTCTTTTAGTTTTTTAAAAATTTTTCTTTTTTTATCCTTATACCTATAAATTCTATATAAGAATTTTATAAATAAATTTTAATTTTTTATAATATTTTTAATTATCAAAATGTATTTTATATATTTATAAAGTAAAATTATATTATATTTAATTTAATAAATATTATAAATAATAAAAATCATTTTTTTAAAATAAAGTAAAATATAATGAACTTTATACTATCCTATTAAAAAACTAAATAAATAAAAAAAGAAATAATTTTCTAAAATTTTAAGGAATTAATCAAGTTTCTCAGATTATCTTTTAAATTTAATTAAATCTTTTAATTTAAGTACCTTAATAATTTTATGTTATAAAAAATTTAATATATTATTATTAATATTTTTTATATTATAGCTTTTATTATATCTATTTATATTAATAGTTTTAATTAATTTATTAAAGCTGCTATCTAATTTATTAAAACTATTTAAGCTATTAAAATTGTTAAGGTTTTTATCAGATATATATTCTTTTTTAATTAATTATATAAACTTCTTATTTTTATTTCTTTTTTTTTTATTTTTTGGTATGAATTTAGATTTAATAATATTAAATTTTTTTTTATTAAATTCTTTTATAATATTTTTTTAAAAAATATAAAATTCTTTTTTTATATTTATAATTTTAAACATATTAAGTTAATAATAAATTTATTTGAGAATTATGATTGTTAATTCTAGATTTTTAGAATATTAAATGATATTAATAATTGGTAATTTTTTATTTATACTTTTATATTCTTTTTTATAAAAAATTAAATTATTTTTTTTAATTTATAAACCTATTAATATATAAAACTTATTATTTATATTTTTGATTTTTAAATAAAAAAAATATAAAATTAGTAAAAAAAGTTTAAGATTTAAAATTTACTTTTAATACTTAATAAATTAAATATATAAAAAGATTTAAATAATTATTATAAATCTATTATTTTCTGGGTTTTTAATTTAATTAAATGTTATATAGTTATTATTACTATCTGATATTAACTTATATTCTAAATCAAATTCTAATTTTTTAGATTTTAATCTAAAATTCTCAATTTTATAATTATAAATCTTGATATTTTTTTTTATTTATATATTTTTTAATTAAATTAAAAGTGATTGGTTAAAATATTATATCTACCTTTATTATCAAAATATTAAAAATAGTGAGTTTTGTTTTGAATTTCTAATTCTTAATCTTTAATTGCTAGGTTTTAATTTAGAAAATATAAATAAAGCTAGGTAGAAGCTAAAAGTTATAAATAGAATGTGTAATAATAATAAAATAAATAATAAGATTAGATTACTATATTATAATTAGCATTGACTGATAAAAAATAGAATTTTTCATCAATCCTAACGGTAATCTTATATATATAATAAATATTTATAAAAGTGAATATAATAATTTAATAAATCATCTACCAATCTACCATAATTTAATAAATTGTTTACTGGTTTATTATAACTTAATAGCTTGTTTATTGATTTATTATTAATATATATTATATTAAAATATTTTTGATTAATTAAGCATACAAGATGTTCCTGAATTATTGCTTGTCAATAAACTAGAAGCCTACATAATATCAATATCTAGATTATCTAGCTGTCTCTTCAGCAGTTCTGCTACTATAGGAGATAACACTATAAAAATTATAATCTAGCTGTACTAGATCTGGGGTCTGATGTTTAACACAGAAACTGATTCTGCGCGGTTAGCCAGTCTCTGAGGTATGCCCTGTTATGTAGATTCGTAACATTACTAAAGATTAAATATAATATATATTAAAATAATTATACTATAATTTATTATAATAATATTAATAAGTTATTATTATTTTATAAATAATAATAGAAATATATATAATATACTTTAAAATAAAATCTACTAACTAAATATTAATAAGTTTAATAATAAAAAAAATAATAATTTTATCTTTTAAAAAAAGAATAAAGGCAATTATTTTAAAAAAAATATTAAAAATTTATAAAAAAAAAGGGGCTTTATATAAAATAATATAAAAAAAAAAGAAAATAAAATTTTAGGATTTAAATAATAAATAGTTTATATAAATCTGAAAAATATTTTAAAATAGACTTTTTACTTAGTATTATATTTTATAAAGAAAGTTTTATAAAAAACTTTTAAACTATTAAATTAGAAAGTATAGAGTAAATAATATTATAATCTAAAGGTATAAAATTATTAAATAATATATTTAATAAAGAGGCTTTATTTATAAAGTAATAACTTATAAGAATTAAAATTTTTTATAATTTTATAAAAATTAATAATTAAATATATAATATTAAAAATTTGAGATAGTTAAACTTATATAAAATTATAAATTTATATAAATTTATATAATAGTTATTTATTGAATAATATTAATAATTTAGGAAATATAAAATATTTATAAAAAAAGAATTATAATAATAGCTTATAGAATATATGATTTTTATAAAATATAATAATATTAATAAGAAATATAAAATATTTGTTAAAAAGTATAAAAACTACTAAAAATAAAGTTATAATTAATATAGAAAAGTGTATAATTATTTAAATAAAAATATAACTTTAAAAATAAATAATATATTAAAATTTTTTTAAAAAAAAGAGTATAGAATTTATTATATAAAAATATTGGTTATATTTAGTAAAAGGAATTTATAAATATATGATATTTTAGCTAAAAAAATAAAACTCTTTTTATAAGAAATATAATCCTAAATTCTAAAGTAATTTCTATAAAATTAGTATAAATATTAGTTAATATTTAAATTAGAATATTAAAACTATAGTAAAATAATTATTAACTAAAGTAATTTATACTAGGTTATAATTTTTTACAAAGGAAGATTATAACAAGAATACTAAGTTTTTATTATTTTTATACCTTTTTTATAGAGGATGCTTTTTTATAGAGTATTATTGATAATTAACAAGACCTATATATCCTATGTGATATGTCTATTATACCATCAAGTTCTAACAAAATAATAATACTTTCTTAAATTATTTTAATATATTATATATATAATATAATTTTTTAGAATCTTCAAACATATCAATATATTATTTAGATAAATAATGATACATATATTTAATAAATTATAACATAATATATTAAATAATACCTGAAAACTAACTAGGATATTAATAAATCTAAATAATATTATTAAATATTTAAATAATCTATATTTTATTTTAAATATTATCTTCTACTCTTTTTTTATAATAATATATAATAGATTATAAGTATTATAAAGATCAAGTTTTATAAAAATTATTATATTTTATAATTAATTAAATAACCTGTTAATTAGAAGTAATAAGTACTGATTTTTAATAATAATATCATTTAATCCTTTATAATCAATATAGAACTATAATAAACTATCTTTTTTTTTAATAAAAAAAATTAATATATTTATTAAGAATATTAATTTTCTAATAAATCCTTTTTTTATTGTTTTATTAATATAAGTATGTAATATTATATTTTTTAGTAAAAGATATTTATAAATTAAATCAAAAAGAAATATTTTATCTCATATTAATAAGATCTTATAATCTTAAAATTAATATTTTAATAATTATTTTATTATTTCTTTTGTAAATAATTATTTAAAATCATGATATTCTAGTGGTATTAAATATAATAATATAATTTATATATTTATTATTATTATTATTATTTTATTATTTTAATTATTAAAATATCTTTTTTAAATAATATTTCTATTAATAATATTTTATCTATAATACTTATAATTTAAATATAAGAATCTATATTTTAATATATTTAGATATATCCTATTTATTAATTTATATTTAAATTATTCTTTTAAAACTATGGTAAATTGAAAATTTTATTAAATATTTTCATTTTTATAATATTAAAATTTATTTCTTCTTAATAATTATTAATTATTAATAAAAATAATATAGTAATACATATAATATTATATAAAACTATAAATATATTATTAATTACTTTAAATAATATTATTTCCTTTTTTTTAATTATTAGAATCTTATATTACTGCATATATTATATTGTTATGAAGTTAAATAATATTATATAATTTATTATTATCTTTGTTATATATTACTTGTTTTTTTATAATAATTGTATTATTATAGTTAGTTATAAAATATAATTTTATTATTATTATTTAATTATTATTATAAATAAGTGCGGCTTATTGTATATATCTTTTTCTTTAAATCATAAATATTTTATTATTTTTATTTATTTTTTAATTTTGGGTCTAATAATATGATTAAAATATAAAGTGGTAATAATCTTTTTAATAGTGATTTTATAAATTATAATTGAGGTATAAATTCTCTTTTTTATATTTTAAGAATTTATATTATAATATATATATTTTAATTATATTAAATTTTATTACTTTTTTTATCTTTATTTTTAAAATAAAATTCTATAAAGTAATAAATTATAAATTATTATATAAGTAATATTTCTTATAAAGATTTTGAGAACTTTCTATTTTTATAATTAATATTAAAAATATAATAAAATAATTTATTTTAAAATTGGTTAAAATTATAATTAACTTTTAAATTCTTTTTTTCAATTTTTTAAAATATAGGGTTTAGAGAGTGTTTTTATATTAATTAGATAATTTAATATATAATATGTTGAAGCAGATTATGTAATTGGAAATTTTATTATTTTATTTCAATTATAACAAAACATATTTAATATTTTCTTTATTATTTAAATTTCTAAATCAATTAATTATAATTTGTTTAAAAGTATTTTATATTATAAA
>JAJTUD010000033.1:5552-29312 GCA_036971385.1 Dactylellina parvicollis | reverse complement strand
TTTAATATTTATTAGATTTTTTTTTTAATTAGAATTTTATTTCTTTTTATTTTTTTGATTAAATATATTTTTTTTATTATTATTAATATTATATGGGGTATGGGTATCTTTTTTTTTAATACTATTAAATTATAAAGTATTAAGTTAAATAATTATAAATTATATTTATAAATATATTATTATAAAATTTTAAATTTTAAATTTAATAATTTTTTATTTTTATTAGAATTTAAATTCTTTTTTAATATAATAAAATAATTATTTATTATTATATCTTATCAAAAAAATATATTAATTAAATTTTTAGAAAAACTTTTGTATTAAAATATTTTATTGAAATTTTTAAAATATTTTATTTTTATATTTATAAATTTTATATAGGAATTTTATAAATTTATTTTAATTTTTTAAAAATTTTTTAATATTAAAGATATATTTTTTTTGTTTATTTAGGAAAATTATATTATACTTAATTTAATAAATATTATAAATAATAAAGATTATTTTTTTAAAATATAATAAAATATAATAAATTTTATAATATTTTATTAAAAAGTTTATTAAATAGAAAAAGAAATAATTTTCTAATATTTTAAGGAATTAATTAAGTTTTTTAAATTATTTTCTGAATTTAATTAAATTTTTTATTTTAAATACCTTGATAATTCTATTATATAAAAAATTTAAGATTTCATTGTTAATATTATTTAGGTTATAATTTTTGTTATATCTACCTATTTATATTAATAATTTTATCTAATTTTTTAAAATTATTATTTAAATTATTAGAATTATTTAAATTATTAAAGTTATCAGGGTCCTTATCAAATATATATTCCTTCTTAATTAATTGTATAAATTTCTTACCCTTATCTTTTTTCTTTTTATTTTTTAATATAAATTTAAATTTAATAATATTAGATTTTTCTTTATTAAATTCCCCTATAGTATTTTCTTAAAAAATATAAAATTCTTCCTTAATATCTATAATTTCAGATATATTAAATTAATAATAAATTTATTTAAAAATTATAATTATTAATTCTAAATTTCTAGAATATTTAATAATATTCATAATTAATAATTCTTTATTTATATTTTTGTATTTTTTTTTATAAAAAATTAAATTACTTTTTTTAATTTATAAGTCTAATAATATATAAAACTTATTATTTGTATCTTTAATTTCTAAATAAAAGAGATTTTAGATTAAAAAAAGAAATTTAAAATTTAAAACTTATTTTTATTATTTAATAAATTGAATATAAAAAAAAGTTTAAATAATTATTATAAATTTATTAGTTTTTAAATTTTTAATTTAATTAAATATTATATAATTATTATTATTATCTAATATTGACTTGTATTTTAAATCAAATTCTAATTCTTTAAATCCTAATCCGAAATTCTTAATTTTATAATTATAAATCTTAATATTTTTCTTTATTTATATATTTCTTAATTAAATTAAAAATAATTAGTTAAAGTATTATATTGATTTCATTACTAAAATATTAAAGGTAATAAATTCTTTTTTAAATATTTAATTTTTAATTTTTAATTATTAAATTTTAATTTAAAAGAATATAAATAAAACTAGAAGTAGAAGCTAAAGATTATAAATAAAATATATAATAATAATAAAATAAATAATAAAACTAAATTACTATATTATAGTTAGTTTTAATTGATAAAGAATAGAACTCTTTATCAATCCTAACTATAGTTTTATATATATAATAAATATTTATAGAAAATGAAATTGATAAATTATTAAACTACTTAATAATTTAATATTTTTTTAGTAAATTAATAAGTTATTAAACTACTTAATAGTTTAACACTTTTCTATATTACAAGCCTGAATAGGATAGATGCTTGAATAAGTATATTTGACTTGTATATATATATAATTGGGGTTATATATATATATGAGTAATATATAGAAATAGATATTAGGTAATAAGAAATAAAATAAAGAATTAATTCCTGTATAAATTAGGAATTAGTTGTTACACCTGCCCCTGTTACCGAAGTACCAGAGGTAGCGAGTTCCGCTTTGAACTCCTGACTCTCAGTCTCTAACTACTAAGTCTTAGTTCGGGAGAGTATGAATAAAATTAGGTTATAAATAAAATATATAATAATAATAAAATAAATAATAAAACTAGATTATTATATTATAATTAGCATTAATTAATAAAAAACAGAATACTTTATCAGTTCTAGTAATAATCTTATATATATAATGGATATCTATAAAAATAAATATAATAGCTTAGTAATTTAGTTATTAAATTACTATATATCAGTATCTTGGTAGTTTGTTTATTAAATTATTGTAATTTGGTAATTTATTTATTAAATTATTATAATTTAATAGCTCAATTATTGAGCTACTACTAATATATATTATATTAAAATATTTTTAATTAGTTAAATATGCGGGATACTTTTAAATTATTACTTATTAATAAATTTAAAAACTTATATAATATTAGTATTTAGGTTATTTAATTATTTCCTTAATAATTTTATTATTAAAATTTGATAATTAATATAAAGATTAATTTTATGTGGGTAATCAATCTTTAAGGTATATTTTATTATATAAATTTATAATATTATCTCCTTTATAAAAAACATTCCTGTAAAGGATATTTTGTAAAATAAATAGTAAAATATAGGATAAATATTATAAAAATATAGTAAGTCTATAATTAATTTTGTATAAAAACTATTTATATAAGGGTTTTTCTTTTTATAAAATAATTTTTATAGATAAATATATAATTAAATAATATAAATAAATTATAAAATATTATATGTAATATAAATATAATAATTTTAAATTTAAATTATAAAATATTCTTTTATTATAAATAATTAATATATTTTCTAAAATTAATATAAATATTAATAAATCATTTTAAAAAAAGAAATATAATTCAATAAAATTTTAATAAATAAAGTTCTTGGAATTTTATATAAATAAAATATATTAAATAATATAGTAAAATTATAGATTTTCTTTATTAATATTATATTAATAAAAATCATAAGTATATTATTATAGTGGGTTTTAAATGTTATTTAATTTATATAAAAAATAATAAATCCTTTTATATAATAGCTTCTTATAAATATTTTATTTAAAAATTATTAAAAATAATATTGATTGATTTTTAAATAATTAATTAAATTAATATATAAATTAATAATTATAAACAAAAATAAATAAAATCAAACAAAAATAAATAAATTTTTAAACTTTAGAAACTTTCTACATAAATAATATAAAAAAAAAAAAATTAAAACAATTTAAACAGAAACATATCAAAGTTATACATTATAAAAAATATATTTTTATAACAAAAATTATTAAATAAAAATATCTTAAAATTAAAAATATATTCTAGGAAGCAATTAAATTAAATTAAAAAATTTCTAAATTAATTTTTTTGAATTTTGTAATTATTAATTATAATTTTTAATTTTAATTTAATTTTTAAAATTACTTATTTTTATTTTTAAAAAATTAAAAAAAATATATATAATTTTTAAGAATTATTATATTTCTTAAATTTTTAAATTTTTTATTATATCTAGTATTTTTTCTTGTTATATTTTTTAAATACTTTTATTAATATCTTTGATTTTTCTAAATTAATATATAAGTAAGCGGGTTTATTAATTAATATAAAATTATTAAAATAATAAATAAGAATTCTGGTTAATATTAGATTTTAAGTATGATTTTAATCAATTTTATGTAAAATTAGTAAGAAGTAAATATTATATATATAAATAATATTAAAAATAAAATAAAGTAAATACTAAGCTATATTTTATTTTAAAATTTATTAATTTTTTATAATATAATTTTTTAAGTTTTTTTAGAATATTTTTATTTTTTTTTAAATAATTTAGTATCTTATTATATAAATATTTTAAATTTCTTAAAATATTCTTTAACTAAGTTAATAGAAATATTAATTTTAAATTATTATAAATTATCTTTTAATTTATATAAAGGTGATTATTTAATAGAATATTTATTATTTTTACTAGATTTATTTAAGATTTCTTTAATTTTATATTTAATATAATTATTATATTTAATTTTAATTTTGTTATAATTTTTTTGTAAATCTTTTAGTATAAATTTTAAAAAAAAGAAATATATATATTTAAAAATATATATTTAAAAATCCTAATATATTTAATTTAAAAATATATTCTTTAAATTTCTTAATAATTTTATAAAATCTAAATTTCTAATAATCCAAATTTTTATTAAATGGTTAAGTTTTAAAATTTCTAATAAAATAGATATATTTTATCTCCCTTCTTTAAAAAGGGTACCTCTATTTAATTCTAATTATAATAATAAGCTATTTACTTATTTATAAATAATAAATCTTTTTAAAAATTCATATAGAAATTTTTTATATTTTTAATATATTTATGGGATAACTTCTTTTAAAATGAAAAATGAAAAAGAACTAAATTCTATTTTTTTAAAATTTTATATAATATATATTTAATTATTAAGTATTTTAATGTATTATAGATAAATTTTATTATTAATAATAATTCTATTTAATTATTTTAAGCATAATTAATAAAAAAATATAAATAAATTTTAATAATTTAAATAATATATTTTAATTATTTGTTAGTTTGTATATAAGATTTAATAATAATATTTATCTTAATTTTAATTTAATTTATATAAAAATTTTAGAATTTGTTATTTATTAACAGGGTTTTATCATATATATATTTATATTACATTCTATATTAACTAAATATTTTTTTAATATAGATTAAATTAAATTTTTTAATAAATTAATTAGAATTCTATAATTCTAATATAATAGTTTTATTAAATTTATTTATAATTGCAAAAACTTTATTATAAATTTGGTTTATTAAAATATTTTATATTTTTGGTAATTTTTATATAAAATTATAAGTAATAACTTAAAATAATATATTTAGTATATTATAAGGTTATAAAATTCTATAAGATTAATATTTATTGGGTTTATTTTAATAATATATATTATAGATTTTAATATATAATTTAATATATATTATATTTGAGATTAAAAGTATTATTTAATTAAAAATTTTTAAAATTTTTTTATTTTTAAATAATTATATATTAATTGATTATAATGTTTCTTGATTAATTCTTATTAAATTTTCTTATCTAGAATATAAAAAAAATCTTTGAATAATATAATACTGCCTTTAATTATAAAATTAATTAATAAATTATTTATTCATTCTAATATTCTTTTTACTATAATATTTTTTTAAAAATTTTGTTTTAATTGTTTATTAAAATTGTTTTTAAAAATGTATATAATAATAATTAATATTATATTAATTATAAGATTATCTTTTTTTTTTAAAAAAATAACGTTTTTATTAAAATTTTTTTTTTTTATAAAGTCAGGTTTTTTACTAATAACATTTATTTTAATATTCTTTTTTTTTTAAAGTATATTATTTTTATATTATATTTATTAAAAATTTTTTATTAATAAACTTACTATTTATTGAGTTTTTTAATAATAAAGAAGAAAATAAGATTCTTATAATTAAATATAATTATAAAAGGTTTTTTTATCTAATAAAGATATATTCTTTATTTTTTATAAGTTTTAATTATCACTATAAGTTCTTATATATAAAATATTATAGTTTTATTATATTAAATTTATATAAGATATAAGTTATCAAATGTTATTCTTTATTTAAATATAATTAATATAAGTATATATTAAAGATTATTTTTAAAATATTTATTTTAATTTTAATTAATAATTCTAAATTATAAAATTTAAGGATTAATATTATAATAAATATTTTAAAAAATTTTAAAAAATTTTATACATTTTTTGTTTATATCAAATTTAATATCTTTTTTAGTAAATTTTAAAAAAAATATATATAAAGTAATTATATTATTTGATGAATTATTTGTAATAATTATAAAGTTTAAAAAAGAATTATATATTTTTTAAATTCTATAATATAAATTATTCCTAAATTGATTGAATTTTTATTAGATTTATTTTAATATTATTTAAAATGATAATAATTTCTAAAAATTTAACTTCTTTAATATCAAATTTTAATTTAAATAATTTAATTTTAAAACTATATTTATCAAGTGTTTTAAATATAAAATTAATATATTTAATATAATTTTTTTTTATTTTGTTAAAAATAAGTATATTATTTAGGTATATAATACAGATTATATCTAAATACTTTTAAAGTATATAATTTATAAAGGTTTAAAATAATATTAAAATATTAATTAATTTAAATAATATAACTCTATATTTAAAAAAATTATATTTATAATAGAAAACTATTTTCTATATATTTTTTTTAACAATTCTGAAATTATTATATTATAAATATTAATTTTAGATAAATATTTTGTTTTTTAAATTCTATTAAAAGATTCACTAATTAAAGGTAATAGGTATCAATCCTTAATAATAATAATATTAAGACTTTTATAATTTATACAAATATATAACTTTTTATTTTTTTTAAATATAAAAAAAATAAACACTTTTATTAATAAATTCAAAAATTAAATAAATTTAATTTATAAGTTTTTATTTAAATATTCTCTTAAAACTTCTACCTTTTTTTAAATATAATTATATATTAATATATACTTAAATTATTTCCCTTTTTTTATAAATATTTAATAGATAAATTTATTAAATTTTAATAAAATTTATTTTTTCTTTAATAAATTAAATATATTTTTATTTTATTCTTTAATTTATTCTAGGATTTTAATATTTAAAATTTAAACTAGTTTTTTAGTTTTTATAAGAATTTATTTAATTATATTAAATTTCTTTTATAATCTATTTTTAATTTCTTTATTAAATAAATATATTATAAAATATAAATACATTTTTTTCAAATATCTACTTTTTAACTAAAATATTTTCCAAAATATTAATTTTCTACAATTATATCTATCAAATTAAATTATTTTATTTTTTTATTTTATATTAAGATTATATTTTATAAATTAATTATATTTTAATATTAAATTATATTTATTTATAATTTAAAAAATATTTATTATTAATTATTTTATATATTCTTAAATTACTAACTAAATATTTACTTTATATTTAAGATATTTTATTAAATTTTTATTTATATTATAAATTAGTATCAATATATTTAATTTAATAAAAAAGATATTATTTTATATAATATATTCTTTAGATAAATAATAAATTTCTATTTTATTATTTATATAAACTTTAAATTATAATCTATTAATATGAATATTTAGAATAAGATAATTTTTATTATTAATATTAAATTTGAGATACTATTAATCTATTATATTAAAATATTAAAATAAACATCTATTAAACTGTTTAAATTATTTTATTTTCTAAGATATTTTTAATTTAAATTATTATTATTAAAAGATTAATAATTATAAATAAAATCTTTATTTAAATAAGTTTAATAATTGCTTATATATTTATTAGATTTATAATTATAATTTTCTATAATATTATAAGAATCACGGTATCAATTAAATTTTTTGTTAATTTTAAAAAATATATTATATATTATATATTATACTACTTCTATAATATTTTTTTAAAAGTATTATTATTTATATTTTTTATAATAATATTTATTAATCATTATATTATAATATTAATAATTTTATTAATATTCTTTTTATTTATAAATAGCTTTTTCTTTTATTATTTGAACTATTTAATATTTAGTATAATATATAAAATCCCAATAAAAACAATTTTCTTTTAATATATATATAATATATATATCAAAATATTTATTATATTTTTTATTTAAAATTAGTTTTATATAATAAATATAGAATAAAATTCTATAATATAAAATATATTTTTCTAAATTATCTTTTTTAAGGAATCCTTTATTATAAAATTCATAATAATATAATCATGATTTAATTAAATAATTATAAGTGTGATAATTTTATTTTTTTTAAATTAAATTATTAAAATTCTTATAATAAAAATATTTTTATCAATTATATATTAGAAAATCAGATTTAATTATCAAATATAATATATTCTATATACTTACTACTTATCCTATATAATTATTATATATTTATAGGATATTTTAGAATTTAAAAATTACTAATTATTTTTTATAAATATAATAATTATTAAATTTTTTTAAAACTATTTATTTATATATTTTAGATAATTAATTTCTATTATATTTATTAAAAAAAATAATTAATAATTTTCTAATATTATTCTTAATCTATTATAAATTTTTTATTATAGATTTTTTTTATTATTTTGTAAATATAATATTATATATAAGTATTTTTATTATGAATAAAATTAATTATATATTATTCTACTTTATTTTTCTATCTATTTTTATTTTAATAATTAATATATAATTTTTGATAGACTATTATATAAATTACTTTTTTAAATAATTATATTTAATCAAATCCATATTATTTATATATATTTTTTCTATATAACTGGTTGCATTTTTGATTGAAGGTTATATTAAATAATTTTTTTTTTATAATTAAAGAAATTATATCTTTTATTTGTTTTTAAATATTATAATATATTATAATATATTTCTAATTTTTTATTATATTTAAATATTAATCTAATTCTTTTTTTAAATAAATAATAAAATATAATAATCAAATATTTTTAAATATTATTCTAATATATTCTTTATTTTATTTCTTATAAGTTTAATATGAATATTAATTAAAATTTTATTTATAATAAATATAATATATATTTATATATTAGTTCTACTATAACTAATAATATTCTTTTTAGATAAGAAGATTTAAAAGTAATTTTTTAAATATAAAGAAATTTATTTCTATTATAAAAATATTTTTAAGTTTTTTAATAAAATTAATTAATCCTTTTACTTTTAATTATATTTAAAAAATAAAAATTATAATATTGGAATTATTATTATTAGATAAAATATTAATAAATTTATTATTATATTTTCTATAATATATTTCTAGATTTTTTTAAAATCTTTAGTCGTTAATTTTAAATTTTATATTATATTAAAATAAATATATTATTTTTATTATTTTTTATTATTTTTAAATTTTAATAGCTTTTGACAATTTTTTATTATATATCCAGATTTATTATAATTAAAATATAATAAAATATTAAATTTTAATATTTTTTTTTAATTATTATTTTTTCTTCTTTAAATTATACTAAGATTTATAGGAATTAAATTATAAATTTTCTTTAATATTTATTATTTATTAGTTTCTTTATTCTAATTAAATTTCTTTTTCTTATTTTTAAGATTAAGTTTTTTTTTATTATTATTATTAGTGATATATAAGGTATAAATATCTTTTCTTTTAATATTATTAAATTATATATTATTAAATTAAATAATTATAAATTACATTTCTTAATATATTATTTTAAGATATAAGGTTTTGAGTTCGATGGTTTTCTATTTTTATTAGAATTTAAGTCTTTTTTTAATATAATAGAATAATTATTTATCACTATATATAATGAAAAAAATATATTAATTAAATTTTTAAAAGAATTTCTAAATTAAAATATTTTATTTAAATTTTTTTAATTTTTTAAAAGCTTTTTTTATTTTATTTTTATATTTATAAATTTTATATAAGAATTTTATAAATAAGTTTTAATTTTTAATAATATTTTTAATTATTAAAATACATTTTATTTATTTATAAGGTAGAATTATATTATATTTAATTGAATAAATATTATAAATAATAAAGATTATTTTTTTTAAAAAAAAATAAAGTATAATAAATTTTATATTATCCTATTAAAAAGCCGGATAAGTAAAAAAAGAAATGATTTTTTAAGGTTTTAAAAAATTAATCAAATTTCTTAAATTATCCTTTAAATTTAATTAAATTTTTTAATTTAGATATCTTAATAATTCTGTATTATAAGGAGTTTAATATATTATTATTAGTATCTTTTATATTATAGTTTTTATTATATCTATTTATATTAATAATTCTAATTAATTTATTAAAACTATTATTTAATTTATCAGAATTATTTAAATTATTAAAATTATTAAGATTTTTATTACATATATATTTCTTTTTAATTAATTATATAAACTTCTTATTTTTTTTTTTTTTTTTTTTTTTTTTTTTTTTTTTTTTTTTTTTTTTTTTTTTTTTATATTTTTTTTTTTTATATTTTTTTTTTTTTTTTTTTTTAAATATTTATTTTTTTTTTTTTTTTTTTTTTTTTTTTAATATAAATTTAGATTTAATAATATTAAAATTTTTTTTATTAAATTTTTTTATAATATTTTCTTAAAAAGTATAAAATTCTTCTTTAATATCTATAATTTTAAATATATTAAATTAATAATAAATTTATTTAAAAATTATAATTATTAATTTTAGATTTTTAAAATATCAAATAATATTAATAATTAATAATTTTTTGTTTATACTTTTATATTTTTTTTTATAAAAAATCAAGTTACTTTTTTTAACTTATAAAATTATTAATATATAAAACTTATTATTTATATTTTTAATTTCTAAATAAAAGAGATTTAAAGTTAATAAAAAAAAATTAAAATTTAAAACTTATTTTTATTATTTAATAAATTAAATATAAAAAAAGGTTTAAATAATTATTATAAATCTATTATTTTTTAAATTTTTAATTTAGTTAAATATTATATAATTATTATCACTATTTAATATTAATTTATATTCTAAATTAAATTCTAATTTTTTAAATTTTAATCTGAAATTCTTAATTTTATAATTATAAATCTTAATATTTTTATTTATTTATATATTTTTTAATTAAATTAAAGATGATTAATTAAAATATTATATTTATTTCTATTATTAAAATACCAAAAATAGCGAGTTTTATTTTGAATTTCTAATTTTCAATCTTTAATTATTAAATCTTAATTTAGGAAAATATAAATAAAACTAGAATAGGAACTAAAAACTATAAATAAAATGTATAATAATAATAAAATAAATAATAAAACTAGATTATTATATTATAATTAACATTAACTAATAAAAAATAAAATTCTTTATCAATTCTAATAATAATTTTATATATATAATAAATATCTATAAAAGTAAATATAATAACTTGATAGCTTAATTATTAGATTATTATAAATCAATATCTTAATAATTTATTTATTAAATTATTATAATTTAATAATTTATTTATTAGATTATTATAATTTAATAACTTAGCTACTAAGCTATTATTAATATATATTATGCCAAGATATCTCTAATTAATTAAGTATATAGGATGCTTTTGAACCATTATTTATTAATAAGCTTAAAAGCCTATATAGTATCAGTGTTTGAGTTATCTGGCTATTTCCTTAGTAGTTCTACTGCTAGAGTTTGACAGTCAACACAGAAACTGATTTTGCGCGGGTAGTCAGTCTCTGAGGTATGTCCTGTTACGTAGATTCGTAACATTAGTATTGGGTAAGTAGGGGTATAGTGTTTGGTATTGTTCAGACCCTAGGTCTGTAACAATTATTTAAATAAAAGTTATAAATATAGTTTGAATTTTAAAAAAACATTTTAAATTTTATTCAAAATAATTTTTTTTTTGATGTGGTGTAAATTTAGATTTTTTGTCTTATTTTTTTAACTGCTGTTTGATAATAATCTTCTGTTGTCCAGTTAGGTATTAGTCGTCTACCGACCTTTTTTTTTTTGCTGATGCTAAACCGAACTATTCCATGTCATTCACTAATCCGTAATACCTAAATTTAACTTAGTTATAATCTAACGAAAATAAAATAAATTATTTTTATTTAAAATCATTCTTTATCTAATTAAATTTTCTTAAGTTTATTTATCGCAATAACTTAAATGAAATTTATAAATATTATTAATGATAGTATTAAGTATCACTAGCCCCATTTTTTCCTTAGTATTGGTGCCAAGGTAGTAATTTTTCACCAAAGATGGTAGTACGTTTTAAAACTACACCAAAACCACAACAAAACATAGTTTTTTACCATACTATACCACCAGCCATATCCTAACCGAAATAGGCTGCCAAGCTACCACATGACCAACACTATTTCCCCCATAAATTTAACCTTAATAAACGTTCATTCCATCAACATATACGGCGTAGTTTGCGTTTCAACCATTCATAATTTGTACATTACTATCCACCACGAATGCCGCCTAGATTGGGGTATAACTAGTATCTCGGACCGCCGGGATAGCTCGGATACCCGAGGTATCCTCGCTGCGCCTGTTGCGCTAGCTTCTTTTCCCGACGGTGTTTGAGATATTTGAAAGTAATAGTAGCCACAAGACCGATTATACTGCAGCCTGCGGAAACCGCGATGCCGATAATGCCACCCGTACTCAAATGCGAGCCTGAGCTCCCGGTTCCAGTCGCAGCGGGCGGATTCGTCGAGGCTGTCGAAACAGTAGGAGTTGGAGTTGAAGTCGTAGCCTTGGGATTTGCGGTACCCGTGGCCGGGCTGGTGGCCTGCGTAGCTGTTGCTCATAGTCAGCTTTTGCGCCCGAAAGACACTGCGCTTTTTTTAGGGGGGCTATCGTCTCACCTCCTGTACCCGTCGTTGTAGCACCCGAGTTATCTTGCCCTGTCGTTAAGAATTCGGCGCAGTACGCGGTGTAAATCGACAAGGCGGTCGATATATCAACGGAAAGCACACCCGGGGCCCCGCCGCGGCAGTATTGGTCCCAGCACGAGGTAATGGCCGATGTGACCTGAGGTTGGTATTGCGTCCCACAGAAACACGCGTTGAACGTGCATCCGAGGACTCCTTCAACGTCCGCGCCGCCATCGTAGTTGTTCTGAAGGCATCCCTTCCCGCATTGGCGCTGCAGGCTGTAGGCTGGCAATTGGTCGATGGTCACCGAGGCGCCGGGGTCAGCTCCGAAAGAGAGAGGAGCGAAGCAAATCGCGAAAAAAATGCCGAGGCGAATCATGGGAGCATCTACACAACAAATTACTGCTTCCAGAAGGCGTGTAACTGGATGTTGACTTGGCGGTCAATGATATTTCGCATTTCACGGGCTTGGTAAAGCTGGGCTTCGAAAAATTGCATTCAGCACCGCTGGTTTTAAGGGGATGGCTGTATGGTCCGAGTTATTGCGCAGAGTGTCCGTTCAGCCGTACCTAATCTTCAGCCGCATAGCTGACCAATTATCCGAGCCTCGATTTTATGTTCTAGATTTCGAAGCCGTTTAGCGAAGACCACGAATAGACACATATTTGGTCGCTCGAAATTTCTTTATTCAGCCTAGTTAGAAGCCCTCTTCTCAAAATTTTAAATCCGAGCAACTTAGTTTTGCCGAGATCAGGTGATAAGACCCTCCCCTGTTTTAGAGAATATATAGTTATCTTAGCCTATGATACGAGGATAGTGTCTAGACATAGTCGTCTCCAAGCAGAAATTCGCGGTATTGAGACGCGGATGCCATACCGATACCGATGCATGTTGCATGTTGCATGTTGGAATTTGGTTCCAACCCTGGTCAACAGATTACTGCAGCTTCCTTCAGCCGTTAATTGATATCGATATTAGTGCTATATTTATTACTAATATCAGCCTCGCACCGCTCGTTTAGATCAAAAGGTTGCAAATACTCCGACTGTTGTCGTTTTCCAACCGAACGATCTCTGTCGTATCACGTCGCGTTCATTCGTATACGTGCATATACAGGGCGTTCTTCGGTTCTCGGATCCAGGTTCTTCAAACTCGCTAGTACGCCGGGCTGTTGCATGGTAACACACGGGGTCGGGCCAGCAAGTCGATGTCTCAAATACGATTAATTTACAATCGTAATATATAACTTCCGTCCCAGGGCCTGCAGGGGTAATGCACGGAGACACGGGTGCGATAACGAAGCCAATAAGTATAGGATAGTATCTTTTTGTTGTGCGCAGTTCTAACTTTCCAAATCTGGTTTCTCGGCTATGATTTATGAATTTTGTTAATTTTTGGCTTGCGTATATATGATTGCTATAGGTTCCATTAATATGCCAGCGCCTAGGGCCTTGCGATTGCTAAGAGCGAAGAAACTTGAGGTCGACGTTACGCATATATCGAAATCGGCCCCTGCCACTATATGTTGCATCCTAAGCTGGGGTCGATAAGGGTATTACCAAGCTGTCAGACGGAATTCTCAGAGGTATATCCCTCGAATCTCCTTAGTTTGATTATAAGGAGGGTTGTTTGAAGAATAAGGTCAGATAGCTCGAGCAGCTTTTATAAATACTCTGATTTCTTCCATGCCTCATGCCATAAAAACCTTGGTCTTGAAGTCATATACATAGATTGCTCATATTGGGATATATAAAACATTCAAATATAAAGTCCAAGCTAAAATGTGTAACGCCGCACAGTCTATCTACAACCCGGTAAGACACATCGGGAGCTCTAAGGGTTAGTACAATAAATTAAAAATATACAAGTCACTTATCTATAATAATAATTATTAAATAATAAATACTCTCATATTTTAATATATTATTTAAACACATGATAACCTGGTTAATATAATAATACCCAACTAAAAATATTAAAATAATTGTAAAATCTCAAACATTATAATAATATTAAAATCCAATTATTATTATTATTATTGTTTAAGTTTTATAGATTTTATAATTTTAAAATAATTATATATTAAATTATATTAAAGTATAATACCTTATTTTCTTTATTAAATTTTTTTTTTATAAACCGGTATTTATATAATAATATATCTTTTTTATCAGTTTCGATTTTAGATTTCTAATTCCATTAATTATTCAATTCATGTTACACCTGCCCCTGTTACTGAAGTACCAGAGGTAGCGAGTTCTGCTTTGAACTCCTGATTCTCAATCTCTAACTACTAAATCTTAATTCAGGAAAATATAAATAAAACTAAAATAAAAGTTAAAGACTATAAATAAAATATATAACAATAATAAAGTAAATAATAAAATTAAATTATTATATTATAATTAGCATTTGTCACGCCGCACGGCGTGACGCCACGAGGCCCAGCGCCACGATAGCTGTCGTGGCGCTAGCAGCCAGAATACCACACAACAATACAATAATACATAAGAAATCTCATATTAAGGACTTACTAGTCCTAGTATGCCAATAGCTATTTTTATATATATAAATAGCTTGCTTAGCATTAATAGAATTTAATATTAGATAATTTATTTAATTATTTTTTTTTTAAAATATTCTTTATACTATATTACTTAATAAGCTATTAAATATATCTTATAATATAATATTTTATTTAATTATTTATATAAGTTTATTAATTATTATAATATTATATATCTTACCACTATATCAATTTTAATAAATATTGATATAAAAAATTATAGAATTTTTTAATAAAATCTGATTTTAATAGGAAACCCCTTACTATCTTTAAAAATAATAAATAAATAAATTATAGAATTTATAAATATAAGTAAGACCTATTATACTTTTATAAAATAATAATTTTAAACTTTTTTTAAAATTAGTTTTATAAATTAGATTAGTTAGATAAATTAAACTATATTTATTTAATTACTTTATATAAAATAATTTATAAAATTGTATAAATTATTAGACATCTTTAAAAATAATTATATAAATATAATAATCTTTTTATATTAAATTTATTTATATTTTATAATTAATAATATTATATTTATTAATAATAAATATTAAATCAATTATATATTAATATTTTTATAAAATATAATCAGAGAATAGGTATAACTTTTTATAAAAATTTATAAAGATATGGAATAAGAAATAAGAAATTAATTAATAAAGTTTAACTTATGGGTAGCCTTTAAAATAATAATTAATTATTATTTTAATATAGTAAATAAAAAAGAATGTGTGTTAGAAGCTATCTTTATTATTAAATAAGATAAGAAAATTACTAATTATATAATATAGTTCTTGATTTTTAAAAACAGGTTATTGATATAATATAAAAATATATTCTTCTGTTTATATTTTAAAAAATTAAAATATAAATTATAATAAAGTTTTATTAATATCTGAAATATTAAGATTAATTGATTTAAAAATATTATAATAATAATTTAATAAGTAATTGAAAATAAAATCCTATATAATAATTTAAAAAAATATAACCCGTTCTATATCTATTAAAAAAATATAAAATATTATTTTTTAATAAATAAAAACAATAATATATAATTTAATTATTTTTAAGAATATTGATTAAATAAGATTTTAAATAAATTTTCAGAAAATAATAGATTTCTAGGTAATTATTATTATTACTAAAAAAAAAGACATAAAATAACAGAATACTTTAAAAAACAAAAAAATAAATAAAAAGGAAAATAAAATAATAAAGATTAAGAACTTTTGGTAAGAAAAAATCAGAAACAATAAATAATTTTTTATTTTTAATTTAAAATATCTATTACTTTAACAACAAAATTATAACTATTATTAATAATATTAAAAAATAACAAAACCTACTATTATATTTTATAATAAAAATAGATTTTGATTAGAAAAAAAGAAAAAGAAAAATAAAAGCTTTAATTAATAATAAAGTATTTTTTTACTTTATAATTAAAAATTTTATATTAATAGGATATATAAAAATAATAAAATTTAGGAAATTAATAAATTTTGAGATTATTAATAAAATCTTAATATTATTTAATAAGATGATATACTTTATTAAAATAATATAAATAAAAATAAATAATTATTAAGAAAACTTTTATTTTAATTTTATTAATATCAAATTCTTTAATATTATATTAGATCTAAATTAACTTTAGAAATATAATTCTTATATTAATTAAATTACAAAATAGGTTATATTCATCTAAATTGGTTTTATAATCATTACCATTATTAATATAATTAATAAAGAAAACTTTATAAAACAGTTTAAAAATAAAATTAAATTAATTAATTATATTAACATAATATAAGATTTTATAATAAAAGAAAAAAATAAAAAAGTTTTAAAAAAATATAAGAACTTTTAAATATTCTTTATAAAAGAAATTATAAATTACCTATTAGATTATTAATTATAAAATTATATAATATTCCTTAAAAAAAAAAAAAAGATTATTTTTTAAATTAATCTATAAACTATTTATTAAGAAAGATTAAATTTTTAAAAAATATATTAAAAAGATAAAAATAAAAAGGTTTATTCAGATTTTAATATTAAATACAAACACCCCAATACTATTTATTAAAAAAAAAATAAAGGATTATAACTATATATAAATTATTAAAACCTAAACAATATTATAATTAAGAATTATTATTTTTTATTAAAAATTAATAATATATTTAATAATCTTTGGTTAGTAATAATATTTATAAAGTTGAATTTATAAGATATATATAATTTGATTAGAATTATAATAAAAAAAGAATAAAAAATAGCCTTTTATATTAAATATAATTTTTATAAATATTATATTATATTGTTTAGTTTAATAAATGTATTAGTAATTTTTATAAATATTATATTATATTATTTAGTTTAATAAATGTATTAGTAATTTTTTTAAATATTATTTAATAAGATTTTATAAAATATAATTAATATTTATGTTTAAATCTATTTTAATAATATTATTATTTATTTTTGTAATTTAAAAATTTATATTAGAAATATATAAAATATTTTAAAATATTTAAAAAAAGCTAATTTATTTATTAAATTAAAGAAATATTAATTTTATAAAATCTTAATAAAATTCTTAAAATTTATTGTATTAAACTAAAACCTTATAATAATCAAAGATAAAATTTAAATAATAAAAAAATAATTTTAATCTAAAATAATTAAAAAATTTATAAAATTCTTAAACTTTATTAATTTTTATTAATAATTTATTTTATATTATAATCTAATATCATTACCACTTATTAATTTATTGTAAAAAAAACGAGAATAATTATAAAACTATAAAACAAAAAATATATTTATAAAATTTTAAAAAATATTTATTAAAAAATTTAAAAAAATCTTAAAATATTTCTAATCATACCTTTTAACAATTATTGAAATTAATATATTAAATTATATAATAAGAGTATACCTTTTATAATAATATAAAAACAATTATTAATATCTAATATCTTTTTATAATAAAAAGATAATTTTAGTAAAAAAAAACTATTTTATATTTAATTAAGAGTTATTAGTAATAATTAAAAATTTTTAAAAATAATCATACTATTTTAAAAATTATTAATTTATAATTATTATATTTAATAATTATAAAAACCTAATATATTTTATAATATTAAAGAAGCTTAATTCCTAATAAATTAGATAAACTGAGGAATTAATAAAGCTGGATTTTAAAATTATATATTATCTAAAAAAAAAGAATATAATAATAAACATTTTCTTAAAATAAACTGATTATTAAAAAAATAATAGTAATAAACTATTATTTTTATTATTATTAAAAAAAAAATAATTAATTATTATAATCTAATAAATTTTGATAAAAACTTTTGTAACGATAATAATAGCTTTTATATTTTTAATAAAAAATATTATTAAAAAATATAAAAAAAATTTAAAGATTAGTAGAATTATAAAAGAAATTTGTTAAAAATAAAATAAATATATAAGAAATTATAAATTAAAAAATAATAAAATATTTTTATTTAAAAAAAGACTTATTATACTAAATAATCTAAAAATCAGAAAAAAAATATTGATAAAAATTTATAATTTACTATTAACAAACTATTTTAATAAGATTAAAATCTTAAAACTCTTTTTAAAAAACTACTATTTTTTTAATTATATATTATATATTTATTAATACATTTCAATATATGATAACTATTAAAGAAATAAATTATTAAAAACATTTAAAATAAATAAATTATTATTATTTAAATTATTATACTAGTTATAATAATCAATTTTAATAAATTTTATAATAAAATTAATAAAATCTAAAAATTTATTACTAAAAAACAACTTACTAGAATATAATATAATATTTATTATAATAAATTGATTAATTAAATTTATCTATTTTATATTTTATATTAAAAAATCTTTAATAAAAGAATTAATAAAATTCTATATATAATACCTAATTAAAAAAAAAATATTAAAAAACTTTATCTTTAATTAAAATTATTAATTTATAAATAAATTTATAATAATACTTTATAAAATAGTTTATATAAAAAATTAATAATTAATAACTAATTACTTAGAAATAAATGGTTAAATAAAAAAAATTAATATAATTATAAAATAATATTTATGGAATTATTATAACTACCTATAAGATAATTAGATATTATCTTTTATTATATTCGTATATAATAATATATATTAAGTTATTATTAAAATATCACTTTTTTTTGTAAAATATAATTATTATTTATAATTTATAATAAATTATTACTTAATAAATAAGGTTTTAATAATTAAAAATAGATTTTAAAAACTAAAATTATATTATAAAATTTATTAACTAAAAATATTATAAATTTAAAATAATTATATATAATAAGTTAATAAAAAGAAAATCAAAATTTTAATTTTTAAAATAAAATAAAAAATATTATTTTTAAATTAATATATTAAGATAAAGCGATTTATATAAAAATTAGAGGTTTAATTTTTAAGATTATTTAAAATATTAAATATTATAAAAAGCTGAATTTATTAATTGAAATTATTAAAGATAATAAAAAATTATAATATTTTTTATATTTTATTATTAAAATTATATCAGATTAATAATATTTATCTAGAAATTCCCAAATTCCTACTAGTTATTATAAAAAGGTATAAAAAATAAGAAATAAAAAAAAATTTAATTAAAATATTTAAGAAAACAAGATCTTGGTTAAAAAAGAAGTTAAAATTCTTCTTAATTAAATAAAAAAAATAATTAAAAACTAACTTTATATAGAAATCTGAAAAATATTTATATTATATAAAGCAAACTATTAAGGATTTCTGAGATCTAAATTTATTATTTAATTAGTATTATATATATGTATATATATATATCTAGTGATTGATATAGGGCGGTTTGGTTTGGTTTCTTAAAAAAAAAACCCATCTGTGGTGGTTTTTGGTTTCTTAAAATAAAAACCAAACTGCTTCAAAATCTATAACCCTGATAAAAACCTATCTGCCAAAAAACCATTTACCAAAGATTTATTATGATATTATTAAAAAACTGTTTAGTATTTATAAAAAAAAGAAAAATAAATTTAACATTAAAAATGATATATATAAAATAATATCTTATATATTATATTAAATTATTTATAATAAAAAGTTAAAACTCAAAAATAAAAAATTTATAATAATATATTTTATTTAAATTATTGATATTTTAAAAACTTTATATATGATTTAGTTACAGAACTAAAATTTTGTTTTAATTAACATTAAATATTATAGAATTTCTGAAATATAATCTTATATAATTTATAATTTATATTAGTTGTATTCTTTTTTTTTTTATTTTTATTTTCTTAATTAGATATTTCCAGTTTTATAAAATAAAAATATTTTAATATTATTAATATTAAAAAAATAAATCAGTTAACAGAAAATCTTAAAAATAAATTTAATAAAATTTATTTTTAATAATAAAATAATTTAAATAAGATTTCTATCAAATAATAATATTTTGGGTTTAATTAAATATTCTTTCTATATTAATAGATATTACCTAGATATTAAATATATTTTTAATTATCTAAAAAAGAACTAAATAATTATAATTATATTTAATCTACCAATTTTAAAATAATAAATCAATTTTAATTTATTTAATTAATATATATTCTATATATAAAATAATAATAATTAAAAAAAATAAATTCTAATTTATTATTTTTTAATTAATATAAAGTTTAGTTTTATTTTATAACTTATTATTATTTAATATTTTAAACTGATTAGTTATTTAGTAATCTAACTTAGATAATAAAATTAAATATATTTTATTATTTAAATTTTAATAAATTACTTTATAAAGATTTTATAAGAATTAAAATTATTTAAAAATATTATTAAAAATCTTTTTAAAGATATAATAATCCCTATAATATTTTAAAAATTTATTATAATATTTAATTTTATAATCTTTATTTTAATTACTAGAAGTGTATAAGTTTAGTTTTATTTTTAAATTTAAAATAATATTTAAATTATATAATATTTTTTTTTCTTTTTTTATTTTATTATAATAAAAATTTAATTTTTGAGTAATATTTTGGAGAATATTATTTAAATTTCTTTTTTATAATTTAAAGTTTTTAAATAACCTTTTATTATATATCTCTATATAATCAAAAAGTTTATTATAAATACTTTAAATTAAATAAACTAATAATTATTTTATATTAGATATTTAAAAAATATATTTCTGAAATAATTATAAAATACTAATAATATATTTAATTTACTCAAATTTAGATTTTAAAAAAAAACAAAATTACTAATTTTTATTTTCTAAAAATAAAATCTATTTTTTAATAACAAAGCTTATATGAATAAATCGTATTAGTATTATAATTATTAAATTTTAGTAAATACAAATATTAAGATATAAATTAATTAATTATATTAATTTATTTATTTTAGAAATCTTTATCAATTTTTTTTATGTTAAAAAATTTTTTTATATTTTTTTAAATTATTTTAAGTAATTAAAAAAAACCATAATAGCCTTATAAAGCATCTAAACTTATAAAATAAAAAATATATATTAATTTTATCGAAATTTATTAGTTTATACTATAATAGGTATAGTATTACTCTACATATAAAATAAAATAATTTCTTATTATAATTAGAATTTAATAAAATAATAGTGGGATATTTTTGATTTTCTTAAATTTTTTAACTTTTAAAAGTTGGTGTGTATTATTTTTATTAGGTATTTCTTTTATTTTATTAATAAAAATGTTAATAGTTAGTTATATCACATATGTAAAATATAATAAATAAAGTTGATTTTTATTTTAAATCGGGGATATCTAAAGAGTTATATTATGAAAACTTAAATATAATTTTTTATTAATATTATAATTATATTTATAATTGTTAGTTTTATATTTAATATTTCTAAATTATTAAGTTAGGAAATCAACTATAATATAATTATTATTAATATTATTAATTATAATAGTATAAAATTAATTTTTTAAATTAAAATAATTTATAATTTAAGAAATTATTTTTATAATATATACACCTGTATATTTTTCTAATAAATGTTTAAAGTTAATTAAGTATTTTTTTTATAACCAAGAATTATCAATCCAATAAATAATAATAGTAATAAAAGTTATATTATTAAAAGATGTCTAAATATTTAATATAATAAAAATTTTACAATTTTCTAGGATCTATTTCCAAATAAAATTTTCTATCTTATTAATTTAATTATTTAAATAGATCTTTAATTTTTTTACTAATAGGAATTTAATATTTGGTTATAATATCTGTAATAAATCATGAAAATCTGTATTATTAAAAAAGGTAAACAGTAGGTTATTACTAATTATAACTTAAAATAATTTTTCTTATATATTTTCTTTTAAAAATATAGAAGTTAGATTTTAAATAATAATTTTTTTAATTAAATTAAATTTTAATTTCTATATATAGAGTAATATTTACCTTTTTAAATATGGATTTAAATTTGGAAATTAATATGATATTTTTTATTTGTGTTGTTTATTAATAATAGGTAAACTTAAGATAATTAATTATAAATGATATACCAGTATTATATATCTGGGGATAAGTAAGAAGGGTAATACATATTTAATAAAGAATTTTAAATTCTTTATTTAATATATTAATTATTTAATCAAAATCTTTTTAAATTATTAATAATTTAATAGTATTGAATATTAATAGATTATATTAATTATTAGTATTTTTATTTTACACCTATTTTATATTTTACCATTATTTTAGAATTTTATTTTTTTTATTAGTTTTATAAAGAAAAAATCTATTATAAGTTAATTTAATAAAATTATAAAGTAAGATGCTTGATATATTTAATATTATTAAGATTTAATAAAAAGAATATATAATATAAAGTAATTTTATAATTATAAATATTCAGAAATCTAATAAGATTTTATAATTTTTTTTTTATTATAAAATATAGACGTTATTTTATATATAAAAATAAATTTAAAATTCTTTTTATTTTATAAAGTAAGATTTTGAGATTATAATATTTTATACTTTCTATTATAAGTTATAATATATATATATTTTTATATTAATATAATTAATTTATATAATATTAGGGAATATTGCTTTAAAATATAAAAAAATAATATTAAAAGAAAATTAAATTATTTATTTATAAAAAATCAATCTTCTAGTTTTTTGTAATAAAATTAATTAGAAATTTGAAAAAAAAAATAAAAAAATTATTTATTTGATAATAAAGAATTCAGATATTGCTGGTTATTATAATACTTATAATTATAAAATTATTAATCTTATAAAAGAAAAAGAAATACTGATTAATTATATTATTTGTTTAAACTAAGTTATTAATAATTTGTATAGAATTAATAAAGATAAACTGTTTATTATTTTAATTAATAATAATTTTTCTTTTT
>JAJTUD010000032.1:0-32090 GCA_036971385.1 Dactylellina parvicollis | reverse complement strand
TAAATAAATAAATAAATAAATAAATAAATAAATAAATAAATAAATAAATAAAATAATTACCAATAAAAGCTTTTTTAACTTTAAAAATAAATTCTTGATCTTACTAAAAACTTTTAATATTTACTAATAACTTATAATTAGTAAATTCCTACACAAATCTAATTAAAATAAAAATAATAATAAAATTTAATAATTAAAATATAATTTATCTTTATTTTAAATTCTATAATAATATACTAAATCACATTATAAGTTAAAATAAATATTTAAATATTTAAAAAAATATAATAAATACTAACATATTTTTAAACTACCTATATATAATTATATAATATTATTTTTAATATTGATAAAACTTAACTCAGCACCCAATATACTAGAAGTTATATTAAAAAATCTAATTTCAGAATTTAGGATTTTAATAATAATAAAATATCAGATACTTATAATTTAATTATAATAATCTTTTAAATTAAGAAATGAAAATTCTTTTTTATATTTATAAAAACTAAAAGTTTACTAGCCAAGTAAATTTAAATAATAAATAAAAAATAAAATTTATTTAAGAAATAAAAGATTTCATATATTTTTAGAATAATATTAAATATAATAATTATTAAAAATTAAAAAATACTAGAGATTTATTACTTAATAATATAAATCTAATTAAATCTATCTTTATTAAAATTAAAAAATTAATTCTTAATATTTTCAAAAAGGAAAAAGAAACTATAAAACAAATTTTTATCTACAATTTATAGATAATATAAAATTTAATAAAAGGGTTGTATAAAATTATAAATAACTGATATAAGCTATTTATAAACAAAAAAAATAATTATTATAATTAAAAAAGCCTTAAAAATAAAAAACTTAAATAAGAATATTAAGAAATATAAATATTATATCCAGTTTTTTTTAAATATTACTAATCTTTTTTTCACTTATTAATAATTTAATTATCTAAAGTAATAAAATATTAAAAAACAGTTTAAATACTACTAAATTAATAATAATAAATAAGAAAAAAATATCAATTAATATTTTTATATTTTATTTAAACATCCCAGTTTTATATCTATAGCTTTTTTAAATATTTATTTATACCAAAATATAATAGTCTAATTTAATAAGTTTCTAATAATTATAAAAAAAATTTAACCACTCTAAATCTTATAAAACTAGATAATATAATTATAATAAATAATAAAAATTTAATTTTTTAAATTTAATTAAATATTAATTATAGTAAATTTACTAATATAATTAGTAATATCTTATAACAAACTTTATTGTTAGATAATATTATTAAAATATAGCTAAAAGATTATAACAACAGTTAATAATAATATTATAAAGAATTATTTAAGATTTATATAATTATATATAAAGATTTATAAATAAATAATTCTCTAATACCAATTAAAAGAATATAATTAAATAAAACTGGATAAAAATAAATAATAAACACTAAAAAACTAATAATAAAAATAAAAGAAAAATAAAATAGATAAAAATAATAAGATATATTTAATATTAAGATAATTCTATAAATAACTAAATATATTATTTATAAGAGGTAATTAATTAATAAAAATTAAATAAATTTTGATAATTTACAAGTTATAAATTCTATATAAAAATAATAAAATAAATAAAACTAATAATAAAATAATAAAATAATAAATAATCTTAAAATCATTAATATATTATAAATAATAATATTTTAATACTAAAAAGATAATAATAAACACTTTATAATTATTAATTATTAATTATCTATTATAAATTTAAATATTTATTAAAAAAATAATTTTTAATAAGGATTTTTAATATAATATACTAAATATAATATAAATCTATTCTAATCTTAAAGCATTTGAAAATAACTTCTAAAGCTTCTAAGAATAACCTTTAAAGAACCCTTATAGCCTCAGGCTATAGATATTAGGCCTCTAGCTGTTATATAGTCATCCCCCAGCACGATTTCATTTTTTGCTGATGTTTATTTTTTATTAAAAAATTAAAAAATTAAAATTTTAAGTTATCACTTAATTATTAAAATAGGAGTTTTTAAATTCATAATTTATTTTAATATTTTTAATAAAACTTAATTTATTAAATTACTTTTTTTGAATGGATTAAATTAATAGAAAAAATTATAAATGTTTTAAAAATACTTATTTAATATAGATTTTTTTATACTTCAGTTTTAATTTTTGTTTTTTATGTTTAAATATTTTATAATAAAACCTGTTTTTCAACAGCTTTTTTTAGTATTAGAAATTTTATAATGAATGTTATAATTATGATAGCTATTTCTTTTTATTTACTATAATATTATTGTTACACCTGTTACCGAAGTACCAGAGGTAGCGAGTTCCGCTTTGAACTCCTGACTCTCAGTTTCTAACTACTCTTAATTCAAAAAAGTATAAATAAAATTAAAAGTAGAAGTTAAAAATTGTAAATAAAATATATAACAGTAACAATGTAAATAATAAGATTAAATTATTATATCATAATTAATATTAACTAATAAAGAATAGAACTCTTCTAACTATAATTTTATATATATAATAGATATTTATAAAAATGAAGTTAATAAATTGTTAAGCTACATAACAACTTAATATTTTTTCTAATAAATTATTAAATTATTAAATTATTTAATAACTTGATATTTTTCTATATATATATATAGGCCTAAATAAAATAAGTATTTAAATAAATATATTTAACTTATATATACATAAAATTAAAATTATATATATATATATATATATAAGTAATATATAAAAATAGATATTAAATAATAAAGAATAAAATAAAGAAATAATTCTTATATAAATTAGAAATTAATATTAAATAAACAAGAATATAATATATAATATTATTTAAACCTTAAATCTATAATATTATCTTTTTTTTTTAAGGTTTAAAATCTATATAAATTTTAATTTTAGGTAATTTATATACCTATATATTTTAAAATAAATATATAAATATATAATCTTTATAAATCAAGATCTTATACTATATATTAAAAAATATAGAAAATATTCTTATATAAGAAATAGGGCTTGTTTTTAGTATAAGATCTTTTATAAATAATTATATAATAATATAATTAAAATATATAAAAAGTTGGATTCTAATTTGGAATAATAAAATAAATTTTATTTTTAAAAATATTTTTGTGGGAAATTAATATATTTTTTTATACAAATAAATTCTAGCAATATTAATAAATTAAAATATTATAAATTTTATTCAATAAAAAAAATTTTTTTTATTGATTATATTTATAATAAACCCAAATTATTAAAATAAAGAATATTCCTATAATAATCTTATATAATTATTATATAAATATATTTATATAATTATAAATCTTAGCAATTATTTAGTATATTTTAAATAAAAAAAGAGTGGTTATAATATTATTCCGTATATAAGATTTCTCCTTTTATTATTTTTAATTATTGATAGGTTTTTATAGTAGCTTGAATTTTGAAAATTCGGAAATAACAAAAATAAGAATTTTAAAAAATAGAAAAGAAATTAGTAGATTTTCAAACTACTATTTTAAAAACTCTTAAATAAATATAAAAATTAACTACTAAAATTATTCACCATTATAAAAAATTAGATTAGATTATAAAAAGATACGTTAAAAATATTAAATATAAGGATATTTAAGAAGGCTGCGTTGCAGCACTTAAACCTGAAAAGACTGTAGAGCATCTTATTAAAATGTTATATATTCGACTATTCAAAAATCCCTCATACTAGCACACAATACGCCTCTACTGAGCAATCTCAAACCCATACCACACAAATATATAAATTATATTATATAATATAACACCGAAACTACATGCCAAGGACAGTAACATCATTTTTTAAGTTTTCAAATTTCAAGTCAACCGAAATCAACACATTTTTCTGGAATATTCGCGGGGAAAACCCAGATATCAGGGGGTTTGATACAACCTTCCTTTTCAGTCAGGCATTATTAGTAAATATAAAAAAAAAGGTTTTTAACAAAAAAGATTGGAAATATAAATGGAGGAGTTTATTTATAAATTAGTGAATTATTTTTGTAATAAAATTACGGTTTTTGTGGTAAGATTTTTAAAAAATTTATCAATTTTTCAGAATTTCTAAAAACTTGATTTTTATTTTATTATTTTCTAAAAAAGAATTTGAAAAATATACTAAATAAACAAATATATAATTTAAATTTTTAATTTTTTTATTATATTTTTTAAATATTTTTATTAATATTTCTAACTTCTTTAAATTGATATATAAGTAAAAAGATTTATTAATTAATATGAAATTATCAAAATAATGAATGGGAATTCTAATTGATGTTAGATTTTAAATAAGATTTTAATTAATTTTATATAAAAGTAATAAGAAATAAATATTATATATATAAATAATGTTAAAAATAAATTAAAATAAATATTAGGTTATATTTTATTTTAAAATTCATTAATTCTTTACAATATAATTTTTTTTTTTTTTTTAGAATATATATATATATATATATATTTTTTTAGATAGTTTAATACCTTATTATATAAGTATCTTAGATTTTTTAAGGTATTTTTTAATTAAAATAGTAGAGATGTTAATTTTAAATTATTATAAATTGTTTTTTAATTTATAGAATAATAATTATTTAATAAAATATTTATTATTTTTATTATATTTGTTTAGGATTTCTTTGATTTTATATTTAATATAGTTATTATATTTAATTTTAATTTTATTATAATTTTCTTATAAACCTTTTAGTTTAAATTATAAAAAAGAAATATAAAAGGTATAATATATTTTTAAAGGTTTTAATATATTTAATTTAAAAATATGTTTTTTTAAGTTTTTTGATGATTTTATAAAATTTAAATTTCTAATGGTTTAAATTTTTATTAAATCATTAGATTTTAAATTTTTTAATAAATAAATATATTTTATCTTCTTTTTTTTAAAAAAAAATGCTTTTATCTAATTTTAACCATAATAATAAATTATTTATTTATTCGCGCATAATAAGTTTCTTTAAAGATTATTATAGAAATTTTTTATATTTTTAATATATTTATTAGAACAATTTCTTTTATAATAAGAAATGGAAAAGAATTGATAAAATACCATTTTTTTAAAAGATTTATATAATATATATTTGGTTATTAAGTATTTTAATATATTATAAATACATTCTGTTGTTAATAGTCATTTTATTTAATTATTCTAAATATAATTAATAAAAAAATTTAAATTTATTTAAATCATTTAAATAAATAATATATTCTGATATCCATCAATTTATATATAAAATTTATTAATAATATTTATTTTAATTCTAATTTAATTTATGTAAGAATTTTAGAATTTATTATTTATTAGTAAGTCTTTATTATATATATATTTATATTATATTCTGTATTAGCTAAATATTTTTTTAATATAGATTAAGTTAAATTCTTTAATAAATTAATTAATAAATTATTTATTTATTTATTTTAATATTCTTTTTATTATAATATCTTTTTAACAATTTTATTTTAATTATTTCATAAAATTATTTTTAAAAATGTATATAATAATAATTAGTATTATGTTGATTATAAATTTTTAATTTTTTTTTTATGAAATAATTCTTTTATTAGATTTTATTTCTTTTATAAAATCAAATTTTTTACTAATAATATGTACTTTAATATTCTCCTTTTTTTTAAAATATATTATTTTTATATTATATTTATTAATAAACTGACTATTAAGTTTTTCAATAATAAGGAAGAAAATAAAATTTATTTAATAGAAATATATTTTCTATTTTTTATAAACTTCAATTATTATATAAATTCCTAATTATATATAAAATATCATACCTTTATTGTATTAAGTTTATATAAGATACAAATTATCAAGTATTATTTTTTGTTTAAATATAATTAATATAAGTATATATTAAAACCTACTTCTAAGATATTTATTTCAACTTTAATTAATGATTTTAAATTATAAAATTTAAAGATAAGTATTGTAATAAATATTTTTTTAAATATTTTAAAAAATTTATATATTTTTTATTTATATTAAATTTGATGTTCTTTTTGGTAAGTTTTAAAAGAATATATATATATATAAATTATTTAATAAATTATTTATAGTATTTATAAAGTTTAAAAAAGGATTATATATTTTTTAAATTTTATAATATAAGTTATTTTTAAATAAATTGATTTTTTATTAAATTTATTTTGATATTATTTAAGGTAATAATAATTTTTAGGAATTTGATTTTTTTAATATCAAATTTTAATTTAAATAATTTGATTTAAAATTGTATTTATTAAGTATTTTGAATATAAGATTAATATATTTAATATAATTTTATTTTATTTTATTAAAAATAAGTACATCGTCTAAATATATAATATAGATTATATCTAAATATTTTCAAAGTATATAATTTATAAAAGTTTAAAATAATATTAAAATATCAATTAATTTAAATAATATAACTTTATATTTAAAAAAATTATATTTATAACAGAAAACTATCTTTTATATATCTTTTTTGATAATTTTAAAATTATTATATATATTATAAATATTAATTTTAAATAAATATTTTATTTTTTAAATTTTATTAAAAGATTTGCTAATTAAAGGTCATAGACATCAAATTTTTTTTAATAATAATAATAATATTAAAATTTCTATAATTTATATAAACATATAACTTTTTATTTTTTTTAAATATATAAAGAATAAATATTCCTATTAATAAATTTGAAAGTTAAATAAATCTAATTTATAAGTTTTTATTTAAATATTTTTTAAAATTTCTACTTTTTTTTAGGTATAATTATATATTAGTATATATTTAGATTATTTCTTTTTTTCTTTTTATAAATATTTATAAGTAAATTTATTAAATTTTAATAAGATTTTTTTTTTTTAATAAGTAAAATATTTTTTTAATCTATCCCTTAATCTATTTTAGAATTTTAATATCAGAAATCTGAATTAGATTTTTAATTTGAATAGGAATTTATTCAATTATATTAGATTTCTTCTACAACTAGTTTTTAATATCTTTATTAGATAAATATATTATAAGATATAAATATCTTCTTTTAAATATATATTTTTTAATTAAAATATTTTCTAGAATATTAATTTTTATAATTATATTTATTAAATAAAATTATCTTATCTTCCAGTAATCACAACCCCTTATCTTTTTTTTTAATAAATAATATTAGAATATTTATATCTGATATTAAAATTTAAATAAATCTTTTTACTTTCATCTTTTTAATATATTTTTTAAAGATTTGATCCTTCTTAATAAATAATTTATAAATTAGTTTGAAAAGTAGTCTCTTTCCTTTTTTAAAGAATATTATATAATTTTATAATTAATAATTTAATAAACAATTTGTAATTTCTTTTATAAAAAATTTTTAAAATTTTTTATATTTTTTCAGAGCCTTTTTATTTTTTTCTTTTATTATAAGGTCTTATGTTATGTTAATATAATTAATTAATTCAATTCTACTTTTAAATTACTTTAGAAAGTTTTTCTTATTAATTATACTAATAATAGTGATAAAGCTAATTTAAGTAAATATAATTTATCTTATAATCTAATTAATATAAAAATTATATCTTTAGAGCCAGTTTAAACTTAGTATAATATTAGAAAATTTGATATTAATAAGATTAAAATAAAGATTTTTCTAATAATCATTTATTTTTATTTATATTATCTTAATAAAATTTATTATTTTACTAAATAATATTAAAATCTTATTAATAATTTTAAAATTTATTAATTTCTTAAACTTTATTATTTTTATATATTCTATTAATATAAACCTTTTAATTATAAAATAAAAAAACATTTTATTATTAATCAAAGTTTTTATCCTTCTTTTTCCCTTTCTTTAGTTAAGATTTATTTTTATTATAAAATATAATAATAAATCTCATTATTTTTTAATATTATTAATAGTAATTATAATCTTATTATTAAAATAATAAATACCTTAAATTAAAAATAAAAAGTTATTTATTATTTTCAATCTTTTCCTATTAAAGATTTTTAACCTTTATTATCTTATTTTTCTTCTTATTTATTTTTTTATTTTTTAAAATATTTTACTACCTTATACCTTTTTCTTTAGTAGTAATAATAATTATTTAAGAATCTACTACTCCTTAGAAATTTATTTAAAATCTTATCTAATTAATATTCTTAAAAATAATTAAATTATATATTTGTTACAGACCTAGGGTCTGAACAGTACCAAAACACTGTACCCCTGCTCACCTGGTACTGATTCCTAGTTTACACAAAAATCAGTTCTCTATTTTATTTCTTATTACCTAGTACTTGTTCTTATATATTGCTTGTATATATACATAATTTTAATTATATGTGTATGTGAGTTAAATCTATCTATTTAAACACTCACTCTATTCAGGCTTATAATATAGAAAAATATTAAACTATTAAACAATTTAATAACTTATCAATCTGCCAGAAAATGTTAAACTACTAAATAGTTTAACAATTTATTAATTTTATTTTTATATACATTTATTATATATATAAGATTATAGTTAAAACTAATAAAAAATTCTATTCTTCATCAATTAATACTAATTATAATATAATAATTTAATTTTATTACTTATTTTATTATCATTATATATTCTATTTATAGTTTTTAGTTTTTACCCCCAATTTCACTCATATTTTTTTAAATTAAAACCTAATAGTTAGAAATTGAGAATTAGGAGTTTAAAACAGAACTCATTATTTTTGGTACTTCAGTAATAAGGGCAGGTGTAATATTTTAACCAATCACCCTTAATTTAATTAAAAAGTATATAAATAAAAAAAGATATCAAAATTTATAATTATAAAATTAAGAATTTTGGATTAAAATTTAAAGAATTAGAATTCAATTTAGAATACAAGTCGATATTAAACAATAATAATAATTATATAGTATTTAATTGGATTGAAGATCTGGAGAATAATAAATTTGTAGTAATTATTTAAATTTTTTTATATACTTGATTTATTAAATATTAAAAATAAATTTTAAATTTTAAATTTTTCTTATTAATCTTAAATTTTTTTTATTTAAAAATTAAAAATATAAATAATAAGTTTTATGTATTATTAGGCTTATAAATTAAAAAAAGCAATTTAATTCTTTATGAAAAAAAATATGAAAGTGTAGATAAAAAATTATTAATTATTAATATCATTAAATATTTTAGGAATTTAAAATTAATAGTTGTAATTTTCAAATAAATTTATTATTAATTTAATATATTTAAAATTATAAATATTAAAAAAAAATTTTACATTTTTTAAGGAAATATTGTAAGGGAATCTAGTGGAAAAAGATCTAGTATTATTAAGTCTAAATTCGTATTAAAAAATAAAAAGAAGAGAGATAAGAATAAGAAATTTATATAATTAATTAAAAAGGAGTGTGTATTTAATAAAAATTTTGATGATTTTAATAGTTTAAATAGTTTTAATAATTCAGATAGTAGTTCTAAAGGATTAAACAAAACTATTAATATAAACAAATATAATAAAAGTTATAACCCGGATAATATTAACGATAAAATTCTAAATTTCTTATATTATGGAATTATTAAAACATTTAAAATAAAAAACCCAATTAAATTCAAAAGATAATCTAAGAAACTTAATTAATTCCTTAGAATATTAGAAAATCATTTCTTTTTCTATTTGATAAACTTTTTAATAGGATATTATAAAATTCATTATGTTTCATTATATTTTAAAAAAATAATTTTTACTATTTATGATATTTATCAAACCAAATATAATACAATTTTTTTAAATAAACAAAAGAAGCACATTTCTGATATTAAAAAAATCCTAAAAAATTAAAATAAATTTATAAAATTCCTATACAAAATTTGTAGATATAAAAATAAAGAAGAAGAAATTTTTTAAAAATTAAAAAAACTTAAATAGAATACTTTAATATGAAAATTTTTCCAAAAATTTAATTAATATGTTTCCTTAACAAGATACAACAACAAACAATTATTCCATCATACCAAAAAAAGACTCAAATTTTAATAAAAACAAAAAATTATTAAATTTAAAACCTTTTATTTTATAATAATATATTTAGAAATGTAATTTATGATTACCCAACTTAACAACACACAATTTAATAATATTAAAAAAAAAGATACCTATATTTCATATATTACTAATAATAACAAAAAGAAAATGCCCAATTAAAAAAACAAAAAAAAATAAAATTCCAACTAGAAAAAGAGATTTAATAGATAATAAATGTTAAAAAACATTTACAATCCAGCCCCCATAAATTTTAACACAATTAAAGGAAGAAAAAATAATAATTAGAAAAAAACATTAAAATCTAATACTTTATTATATTTCAATTATGATAAATTTAAACACATAGTAAAAAATTGTTAAAAGTTATTAAGGTTTAAAAACAACGGAAAATAATAAGAACAATACATTCATTTTAATATAATACGAAATTTGAAATTAACAACTGAAGATTTCAAGAAAATACAGAAATATATTATAAAAAAAATCAATAATAAATTTGCTAATATTTTATTTAGCAACAACAATTCTAATATTATAATCCTTATTTCTTAAATACAATCAAAAATAAAAAAATTAATTGATTTTATTAAAAAATTTAAAGATATTTTTATAACAGAAACAAATTTCTTTATATTTAAAAATTTTTTTTTAAATCTTTTTATTTAAAAAAAATATTATTGGTTATAGTAAAATTTATTAGCAAATATACACTATGTTTATTATAAACAAAATTCCAACTAATATCTATGATAAATTTATAAGAAATAGGGTAAAGAATATACTAGAATGGTGTTTAAGGATGTTTGATTATTATATTTTATTATTTATCTAAAAAAGAAATCAGATTAATATCTAAATATAATAAAAAATTAGAAATATACTTGAATGTATTGTAACACCCAAAAATAAATAGAAGATATAATTTCCTTAATTATAAAAAAATAATTATTTAATATAATTTTTAATTAAAAATACAATTAGTTATACAAAGAAAATATTTATAAACAATATAAACTTGATTAAATATAATTATTTAAAAAAACAACTTATGTAATAATCCATCAGAAATTATATACCAACTATTAAAACAAAAATAAATAAAAAAACAAAACAGAATAATATATAATTAATTTTGTTTATAATAAGGATACTTATGTATAATATTATACTTATAAAATAATGAAAGAAATTTATAGTAAAGATTTTACAATAGATTAGGAACAACATTAGAGAATTATTGACTATTTTCTTAATAAATATAATGGAGATAAAATATCCAAAATATGTAAGTATATAGTTTTAAAAAAATCCAACAATTGCTATATTTATAAAAAAAAATTAGTTATATTCAAATTTCAAAATATCATACACTTATATGACAAATGTATAGAGAGATAAACAGCCAACACACAAAATACACAATACTTAATGATTAAACCCAATCTCCCCAAATACAATAAATAAAAATATTTATATTATAAGAATTCATTTCACCAAACTTAAAAAAATTAAAATTTTTATATTTATAATTGTTTTATAAAGATAATATTATACCGTTACAAACTTTGTAATAAAGGATTTTTTTAAGAAAATATGTTTATCAAATATATTTTACATCACCAAGTTTTTTTTTGTATAGTTTGCTAGGAACCAATATTTGAAAAAAAATAGCAGGAATATATTAAGATCTGTGATTAATATTATAAATACCTTTTAATTAAAATTAGAAAAGAAAAAACTATATATTAATAAGAAAAATATTAGTAAAACTATCAATATTATAATAAAATAATAAACAATTGCTACCACAAGAAACACAAACAAGAATATTCATAAAGATTCATTATAAAAAAAATACAATACATACTATGTAATGTATTCTTTGAAATTTGGGCAGGATTCGAGCGATATTGTGATTCTTACAACACAATAGAAGATATTAACTACAAATCTAGTATAGAAGTAAGTAGTTTCAATAGTAACAACAATAAAAACTCCATAAATAACTATCAATCCTTCAACTACAACAATTTAAACTAGAAATGTTTTAGGAAGTAAAGCAACCTAAAAAATCCGGCAAAAGTTTATTTTAATATTTTAATACAATAGACCAAAAACATTTCGAACTTAATATTAATAACGAAAATTATCTTATTCTTAATACCTATATCAATGAATTATAATTTAGAGTTTATATAAATAGTGAAATAAAAATCTACTATTTATTTAAAGAATATATTATATAAAATAATATTCTTTTTATTAAATTAAATATCTTAATATTAATCTATAATACAAATAAAAATCTAATAAGATATCTTGAATATAAAGTAAACATTTAATTAATAATTTAAGGATATATGGAATAATTAATAATAAATGTTTTTTAAATTATAAATAAGTATAATTTAATATTAAAATATAATTAGTTTATAAAGTATGATTTAAATATAAAATAAAAAAACAGGATGATTTAATTTGATAGATGTAATTATAAAAAGTTGATATTTTAAAAAACCCCCTAATTAAAAAATAGATATTTAAAAAAAGTATATTTATATTTTATAATATATTTATTTAATAAAAAAATTAAAAATTAATTACAGAAGAAACCTAATATAATTAAATAAATTCTTATTTAAATTAAAGAACTAATTTAGATTTCTAATATTAAAATCCTAAAATGAATTAAGAAATAAAATAAAAATATGTTTAATTTATTAAAAAAAAAATAAGTTTTATTAAAATTTAATAAATTTATTTATTAAATATTTATAAAAAAAGGAAAATAATTTAAATACATATTAATATATGGTTGTATGTAGAAGGAGGTGGAAGTTTTAAAAGAATACTTAAATAAAAACTTATAAACCAGATTTATTTAATTTTTAAATTTACTGGTAGGAGTGCTTATTCTTTTTATATTTAAAAAAAATAGAAAATTATGTGTTTACATAAATTATAGAAGTTTTAACATTATTATTATTAAAGATTAATATTTATTACCTCTAATTAGTGAATTTTTTGATAGGATTTAAAAAGCAAAATATTTATCTAAAATCAACATTTATAATGTATATAATAATTTTAGAATTGTTAAAAAAGATGTATAAAAAATAGTTTTCTGCTGTAAATACAGACTTTTTAAATATAAAATTATACTATTTAGATTAATTAACACCCTAATATTATTTTAAATTTTTATAAATTATGTATTTCAAAAGTATTTAGATATAATTTATATCATATATCTGGACAATATACTTATTTTTAATAAAACAAAAAAAAATCATATTAAACATATCAATTTTATATTTAAGATATTTAACAAATACAATCTTAAAATCAAACTATCCAAATTAGAATTCAATATCAAAAAAATCGAATTCCTAGGAACCATTATCATCTTAAATAGTATTAAAATGGATTTAATGAAGGTTTAATTTATCCAAAAATGGCCTATATTATAGAATTTAAAGGATGTATAATCTTTCCTCAGACTTTATAATTATTATAGACGATTTATTAAATAATATAATTATTTTACACATACTTTTTCAGAACTTACTAAAAAAAATATTAAATTTAATATAAATAAAAAATGTATGAAAACCTTTAAAACACTTAAAAAAGTATTTATTATAATATTAATTTTTAAACTTTATAATTTAAAATTATTAATTAAAGTTAAAATAAATATTTTAAAAATAATTCTTAGCATATGCTTATATCAACTACACCCAAATAAAGAATAGTATTTAATAATTTATATTTTATATAAATTTAATATAATAAAATTATAATATCCCATATATAATCAAAAACTTATAACAATAATTAAAATTTACAAAAAATAAAAAATATATCTCTACCAGATAAAAGAATCTTTCACAATTATATTTAATTATAAGAATCTTATTTTCTTCTTTATTATTAAGAAATTTAGTAGATAATAAGTTTACTAATAGAAAACTCTTAGTGAATATAATATAAAAATAATATATTTTAAAAAAAAGGAGAACACTGAAACAAATATTATTAATAAAAAATCTAATCTTATAAAAAAAATAAAATCTAACAAAAAAACTATTTTTTAAAAAAAAGAAAATAATTTTATAATTAATACAATATTAACTACCATCATATATACTTTTAAAAACGATTTTAATAAACAATTGAAATAGAATTATTAAAAAGATATTACAATAAAAAAAATATTAAAACAAATAAATAATTTACCAACCAATTTCACAATTAAAAACAATATTATATTATTCAAAGACCTTTTTTATATTTTAGATAGGAAAATTTAATAAGAATTAATTAAGAAATATTATGATTAATTAATATATAATTATTTAAAAATAAAAAGAACTTAAGAATTTTTAATTAAATAATACTTTTAATTTTAAATATGATAATATATTAAATTATATATCAAAACTTATAATATATATTATTAAAATAAGCTTAACAAATATTAATTTTATAAAACTCTATAATCTTATAATATATTAAATATATTATTTTAAATTATTATCTATAATTTTATATAAGAATTGTTAAAAATATAAGATATTTTAATAAATCAGATTTATAATAAAATCCTTATAATTATAAATAAATTTAGCAAGATTATTATATTAAAATTATGGAATTTCAATTAATTTACCAAAAAACTTAATTTAATTTATACTAAAAAAATATTCAATTAATACAGAATATAATATAAATATATATACAATAAAAACTTATTAATAAATAATAAATTCTAAAACTCTCACATAAATTAAATTAAAATTAAAATAAATATTATTACTAAATCTCACATACAAACTAATAAATAATTAGAATGTATTATTTAAATTGTTAAAATTTATTTATGCTTTTTTATTAATTATACTTAAAACAATTAGGTAGAACTATTATTAATAACAGAATTTATTTATAATATATTAAAATATTTAACAACTAAATATATATTATATAAAATTTTAAAAAAATAGAATCTTATTAATTCTTTTCTATTTTTTATTTTAAAAGAAGTTATCTCGGTAATTGATAAATATATTAAAAATATAAAAAATCTCCATAATAATTTTTAAAAAGACTTATCATTCGCAAATAAACAAATAGTTTATTATTATAATTAGAATTGAACAAAAACACCCTTTTTAAAGGAAAGAGATGAAGTATATCTATTTATTAGAAATTTTAAAATCTAATAATTTAATAAAAATTTAAATTATTAGAAATTTAGATTTTACAAAATTATTAAGAAACTTAAAAAACATATTTTCAAATTAGATATATTAGGATTTTTAAAAATACATTATATTTTTTATATTTCTTTTTTAAAACCTGTATTAGAAGGTTTACAAGAAGATGATAATAAAATTGAAATTAAATATAATAATTATACCAAATATGAAATTGAAGAAATTTTAGATAAACCCAACAAAAATAATAAATACTTTATTAGATGATCATTTTTATATAAATTAGAAAATAACTTATAATAATTTGAAACTAACATCTTTATTGATTTAATTAAGAAATATTTTAAGAAACTTAGAATACTTGTATAGTAGGATACTGAGTTATTTAAAAAGAAATGAGGATATCTTAGGAAAACCTAAGAAATTATGTTATAAAGAGTTAGTGAATTCTGAAATAAGATATGGTCTAGTACTTATTTTATTTTTATTTTTAATATTATTTATATATGTAATATTTATTTTTTACTAATTTTATATAAAATTGATTAAGATTTTATTTAAAATCTGATATTAGTTAAAATTCTTATTTATTATTTTAATAATTCTATATTAATTAATAAATTTTTTTATTTACATATTAATTTAAAGAAATTAGAGATATTGATAAAAACATTTGGAGAATATAATAAGAAAAGAAATTAGATATAATGAAAAATTTAAAGATTTAAGTAATATATTTATTTATTAAAATAATATATTTTTTAAATTTTCTTTTAGAAAATAATGGAACAAAAATCAAATTTCCAGAAATTCCGAAAAATTTATAAATTTTTTAGAAATTTTGTTAAGAAAATTGAAATCTTTATTGTGAAAATGGTTTATTGGTTTATAAACAAACCCTTTTATTTATATTTCTAACCTTTTTTTATAAAAACCATTTTTTTTAATATTTGTTAATAATCAGGTATTTTTATGTTTGATATTTTTAATATGTTTTTTTATAATTTAATTTAATTTTTTTTGATGATGAATAATTTCAATAATTAACTTTTATATTTATTTAAAAACTTTTGAAATAATAATTTGAAAATTTATTAGCTTCTCCTTTACTTTTCAAAGCTCTTGTTTTTATTATTTTTAAATTTTTAAAATCTAAGTTATTATCAGATTATTAGTAAATAAATTAGTAATAGAAAAAAAGAAATTTTATATACACAAAATAACATTACAACTATTTTTTTTTTACTTAAAGTATACTAAATAATAATTAAAATCCATAACTATATAAACATACAAATTCTTCATACAATAATTATAAGAAATTGTTGTAGGAACACCATCTATTTTGATAATCTTAAACTTATCATAAATATGGTTGATAAAAAATCATTTCTTTACCAAATAAGATTTATAACATTTTAATTTACTAATACTGTTAGAATTCATTTATATAAAAAGATATATTGATTTCTTGTAAAAATATTTTTAAAAAAGAATTTTGTTTTATTATTTTAAATTAAAACCCAACCTTTTATATATTTTAATTATATTATTATATAGCTATTTATAAAAGACCCTATATTAAAAACAAATCTTATTTTTATGTAAAAATATTCCCTATATTATTTAACATATAGTGTAAAATTTCGATCTATAAAGATTATATATTTATATATTTACCCCAGAACATATAAACACACAAACTATTTAAAATTGAAATCTATATAAACTTCAAACCTTTAAAAAGGAAAATAATATTATAGATTTAAAATCTAAACAATATTAAAATATTATACCCCCACTCACCCAATATTAATTTCTAATCTACACAAAAATCAGTTCTCCACCTTATTTCTTATTATCCAGCACCCATTCCTATATATTACTCATATATATACATAACCCCAATTATATATATACACAAGTTAAATCTATTTATTTAAACACCCACCCTATTCAGATTTATAATATAGAAAAATATTAAACTATTAAACAATTTAATAATTTATTAATTTGTTAAAAAATATTAAATTGTTAAACAACTTAATAATTTATCAACTTCATTTCTATACACACCTATTATATATATAAGATTACAATTAGAACTAATAAAAAATTCTGTTCTTTATCAATCAACACCAACTATAATATAGCAATTTAGTTTTACTACTTATTCTATTATTATTATATATTTTATCTACAACCTTTAGCTTTTATTTTTAGTTTTGTTTATACTTTTTTAAATTAAGATTTAGTAGTTAAAGACTGAGAGTCAGGAGTTCAAAGCAAAACTCGCTACCTTTGGTACTTCGGTAACAGGGGCAGGTGTAACAATATTATCATTTATCAAGAAATAATATTTTATATTCCTTTAATAAATATAAGATAAATTATATTTCTTTAAATTATTATATAAGGCTTTGTTTTTAATAGTTTACTAAGCTATTATTATAACATTTTTAAGTTAATTAATCTTAATACCCCAAACATTAATAAAACTTTATTATAATTTATATTTTAATTCTTTAAAATATAAATAAAGAAATATATTTTTGTATTATATTAATAACTTACTTTTAAAAATTAGGAATTATATTATATAATTAATAATTTTCTTATTTTATTTAATAATAAAAATAGCTTTTAATATATATTCTTTTTTATTTATTATACTAAAATAATAATTAATTGTTATTTTAAAAACTATTTATAAATTAAATTCTATTAATTAATTTCTTATTCTTTATTTTATATTTTTGCAAATTTTTATAGAAAATTATATTTATTCTCCAACTATATTTTATAAAAATATTAATATATAATCAATTTAATATTTATTATTAATAAATATAATGTTATTAACTACAAAATATAAATAGACTTAATATAAAAAGATTATTATATTTATATAATCATTTTTAAAAATATTTAATAGCTTATATAGCCTTATAAATTATTTCATATAAAATAATTAAATAAATATAACTTAACTTATCTAATTAATCTAATTTATAAGATTAATCTTGAAAAAAATCTGGAATTATTACTTTATAAGGATATAACAGGTCTTATTTATATTTATAAATTTTATAATTTATTTATTTATTATCTTTAAAAGTAATAAAAAATCTTCTATTAAAATTAGGTTTTATTAAGGAATCTTATAATTTTCTATATTAATATTTATTAAGGTTAATATAGTGATAAAATATATAATATTATAATAATTAATAAACTTATATAAATAACTGAATAAAATATCATATTATAAGATATATTAATAACCTATTAAATAATATAATATAAAAAGTATTCTAAAAAAAAATAATTAAATAAATTATCTAATAGTAAGTTCTGTTAATGCTAAGTGAGTTGTTTATATATATAAAAATAGCTATTAGTATATTAAAACTAACAAGCCCTCGATATAAGACTTCTTATATGTTGTTGTATTATTGTATAATATTCTAGCTACTAGCGCCACGATAGCTATTGTGGCGCTGGGCCTCATGGCGTCACGCCGTGCGGCGTGATAATTATTAATTAAAATTGAAATAAACATCTTAGAAGTAATTCTTAATATATATTTATATTAATTATATTTAGATAAAGAATAATATTTAGTAACTTATATTTTATATAAATTTGATATAATAGAATTTTAATATCTTATATATAATTAAAATTTTATAGTAATAGTTGAAATTTATAAAAAATAAAAAATATATCTTTATTAAATAAAAGAACCTTTTATAATTATATTTAATTATAAAAATCTTACTTTCTTTTTATCTTTAAAAAAACTTACCTAATAATAAATCCGCTAATAGGAAATCTTTAATAAATATAATATAAAAATAGTATATTTTAAAAGAAAAGAAAATATTAAAATAAATGTTATTAATAGAAGATCTAATTTTATAAAAAATATAAAATTTAATAAAAAAAATTATTTTTTGAAAGAAAGAAAATAATTTTATAATTAATATAATACTAACTATTATTATATATATTCTTAAAAATGATCTTAATAAATAAGTAAAATAGAATTATTAAAAGAATATTATAGAAAAAAGAATATTAGAATGAATAAATAATTTATTAATTAATTAATTTTATAATTAAAAATAATATTATATTATTTCAAAATTTCTTCTATATTTTAAATAAAAAGATATAGTAAGAATTGATTAAAGAATATTATAACTAATTAATATACAGTTATTTAAAAATAGAAAGAATTTAAAGTTTCTTAATTAAATAGTATTTTAGATATAATAATATATTAAATTATATATCAAAATCTATAATATATATTATTAAAATAAACTTAGTAAATATTAACCTTACAAAATTTTATAATCTTATATTAAGCACACTATTTCAAATTATTATTTATAATTTTATATAAGGATTATTAAAAGTATAAGATATTTTAATAAATCAAATTTATAATAAATCCTTATAATTATAAATAAATTTAGTAAAACTATTATATTAGAATTATAAAATTTTAATTAGTTTATTAAAAAACTTGATTTAATTTATACTAAAAAAATATTTAATTAATATAAAATATAATATAAATATATATATAATAGAAATTTATTAATAAATAATAAATTTTAAAATTCTTATATAAATTAAATTAAAATTAAGATAAATATTACTATTAAATCTTATATATAAATTAATAGATACCTAGGTAATTAGAATATATTATTTAAATTATTAAGATTTATTTATAATTTTTTATTAATTATATTTAAAATAATTAAATAGAATTATTATTAATAATAGAATTTATTTATAATATATTAAAATATTTAATAATTAATTATATATTATATAAAATTTTAAAAAGATAGAATTTTATTAATTTCTTTTTATTTTTTATTTTAAAAAAAAATCATCCTAATAAATATATAAAAAATATAAAAAATCTTTATAATAATCTTTAAAAAGATTTATTATTTATAAATAAATAAATAATTTATTATGATAATTAAAATTAAATAAAGATATTTTTTTAAAAAAAGAAAATAAAACATATTTATTTATTAGAAATCTTAAAATTTAACAATTTAATAAAAATTTAGATTATTAGAAATTTAAATTTTATAAAATTATTAAGAAACTTAGAAAATATATTTTTAAATTAGATATATTAAGATTTTTAAAAAAATATATTATATCTTTTATATTTTTTTTAAAAAATTTATATTAGAAAATTTAAAAAAAGATAATAATAAAATTAAAATCAAATATAATAATTATATTAAATATAAAATTAAAGAAATCCCAAATAGATCTAATAAAAATAATTATTATTTTATTAAATAATTATTACTTTATAAATTAGAAAATAATTTATAGTAATTTAAAATTAATACCTTCACCAATTTAATTAAAGAATATTTTAAGAAATTTAGAATACTTATTTTATAAAATATTAAATAATTTAAAAGAAAATAAAAATATTTTAAAAAAAACCTAAAAATTATATTATAAAAATTAATAAATTTTAAAATAAAATATAATTTAATATTTATTTTATTTTATTTTTAATATTATTTATATATATAATATTTATCTTTTATCAGTTTTATATAAAATTTAATATTAATTAGAAATTTTATTTATTATCTTAATAATTTTATATTAATTAATAAACCTGCTCACTTATATATTAATTTAAAGAAATTAAAGATATTAATAAAAATATTTAAAAAATATAATAAAAAAAGATATTAAATATAATAAAAGATCTAAAAATCTAAAATATATAATAATTATTAAAAATAATATATTCTTTTTAAATTCTTTTTTAAAAAATAATAGAATAAAATCAAATTTTTCGAAATTCTGAAAAATTCATAAATTTTTTAGAAATCTTATTAAGGAAATTAAAATTTTTATCCTAAAAATAATTTATTAGTTTATAGATAAATCTTTTTATTTATATTTCCAACCTCTTTTTATAAATTTTTTTTTTTTAATATTTATTAATAATTATATATTTTTATATTTAATATTCTTAATATATCTTTTTATAATTTAATTTAATTTTTTATAATAACAAATAATTTTAATAATTAATTTTTATATTTATTTAAAAGCTTTTGATATGGTAGCCTGAGAATTTATTAATTTCTCCTCCACTTTTTAAAATTTTTATTCCTATTATTTTCAAATTTTTAAGATTCGAATTATTATTAAATTATTAGTAATAAGTATAATTATAAAAAAAAAAGATCTTATATATATAGAATTATATTATAATTATTTTTTCCTTATTTAGAATATATTAAATAACGGTTAAAATCTATAATTATATAAACATACAAATTCTTTATACAATAATTATAAGGAATTATTATAAGAATATTATTTATTTTAAAAACTTTAAGCTTATTATAGATATAATTAAGAAAAAATCATTTTTCACAAAATAAGATTTGTAACATTTAGATTTATTAATAATACTCGAATTTATTTATATAAAATATAAAAAAAGATATATTAATTCTTTATAAAAATGTTCTTAAAAATAAGTTTTATTTTATTATTTTAAATTAAAATCTAATTTTTTATATATTTTAATTATATTATTATATAGTTATAAAAGATCTTGTACCAAAAATAAATTTTATTCTTATATAAAAATATTTTTTATATCATTCAATATATAGTACAAGATCTTGATTTATAAAGATTACATATTTATATATTTATTTAGAATATATAAGTATATAAAATTATTTAGGATTAAAATCTATATAAATTTTAAATCTTTAAAAAAGAAGATAATATTATAGACTTAGGGTTTAAATAATATTATATATTATACTTTTATTTATTTAGTACTAATTCTTAGTCTATATAAGAATTAATTTTTTATTTTATTTTTTAGTATTTATTCTTATATATTACTTGTATATATATATAATTTTAATTATATATATATATAAGTTAAATATATTTATTTAAATATTTATTTTGTTCAAACTTATAATATAGAAAAATGTTAAATTGTTAAGCAACTTAATAATTTATTAATTTATTAAAAAGTGTTAAGTTATTAAATAATTTAATAATTTAATAATTTAATTTTTAAACATATTTATTATATATATAAGATTATAGTTAAAATTGATAAAAAATTCTGTTCTTTATTAATTAATATTAATTATAATATAACAATTTAGTTTTACTACTTATTTTATTATTATTATATACTTTATCCCACAACCTTTAGCTTTTACCTATAACTTTATTTATACTCTATTAACTAAAACCAGTTAGAGATTGAAAGTTAGAAGTTTAAAGTGGAACTCGCTACCTCTGGTACTTTGGTAACAGGGGCAGGTGTAACAATAATAATAATAAAATAAATAATAAGATTAGATTAATATATTATAATTAATATTGATTAATAAAAAATAGAACTTTTTATTAGTTTTAATTATAGTCTTATATATATAATAAATATTTATAGAAATAAAATTAATAAATTAATAAAATATTTACTAATTTAATATTTTTTTAATAAATCAATAAATTAATAAATTATTTAATAGTTTAATATTTTGTTATATTGCGGGCTTGAATAGAATAGGTGCTTAGGTAAGTATGTTTAACTTATATACATATATAATTAGGATTATATATATAAACAATACATAAGAACAGGTGCCAAATAATAAGGAATAAAATAAGGGAGTGATTCCTATGTAGACTAGGAATCAATACCGGGTGAGCGGGAGTATAGCGTGTGATACTGTTCAGACCCTAGGTCTGTAACAATTATATTTCTTAGATTTTAGATTTCTAATAGTTAAAATGATAAACTAAATATCTTATAAAATAAAAATAAAAAAATAAAATAAAATAATAAAGAATAGAAATCTATTTATACAATCTTAAATATTTATAAAATCACAAATTAGTATTTTTATTATATTTAAATTTTGTTAGAGCTGTGGTAGAGCAGCCACTAACCGAGGCAACCTGTACCGGGTTATAGTTTTTTATAGAAGAAGGTTATGATGAAAACACCAAGCCTTTACTATCTTTATATCTTTCTTATAAAAAATATTCTTTTATAAAATACTATTGATAATTAATATAATTTATATATCTTATATAATATATCTATTATACTAAGAATATTCAGTTCTAATATATTATAAAAACAAATACTATTTTTTTATAGATAATTATACATTAATCTCTTTTTACTACAAAATTTATAATTATATTAATATATTATAATTTAATAGCATTTTTTTTAATATAAAGTTTTTAGATTTTAAAAGGATTAATTATATATTTTAAAGAATTAGCACTTTTCTAAAATTCAAAATTATTATTAAAAAAAATATCTATTTATATATTTTTATAAAAAATTTATTAGAATTCTAAACATCTTAATATTGGTAGAATTCTTTTAATTAAAAATAATTCCTAAGTTAAATTATTATAATATATATATTTTAGTAAAAAATTGTTTTATAAAAAGATATAACAACAATAATATCTTTATTATACTCAAATAAAATTTTAATAATCTGAAAATAAATAAAATTTTAATAGAAATACACATTATAGATATCCTAATATATATTATAAATATAAGATTAAAAAAAATAAATTTTATTATACTTCCATAAAATATTATAATATATTTTTATTAAAAATTCAGGTCTTTTAATAAGATTTTTATTTTTATATTGATTTTAGAATAAAAATTTTTTTATAAATTTTTTTATAAATTATAAATAAATTTAAAAAAAAATTAATTTTTATTAAATAATAAAAGATTTATAAATTAAACCCTTTTTTATATATTAATAATTATATTAAAAGTATTAAAAGATGATTTTATTCATTAATTTATTAAGATATAAAAGGTTTATAATTTTTATAATTTTAAATAATATATTTATTAAAAATATATTAATATCTTATTAATATTTTATTTATAAAATAAAATAAAAAAGAATTTTTAAAAATAAGAAATATTTTATTTATCAAAATATTAACAATTTTATTTGACTAATTATTTTTTAAAATATATTAAAAAAATTTTAAAAAAAAAAAAATATAAAAAATATAAAAAATATAAAATAAATCTAATTTTTTCAAGAAAACATAAAAAATTTATATAATTATTATAAAAAAAAAAATTTCATTTTTGTTTTAGTTATAAAAAAGTAAATTGCTTTAAAAAAGATTTAAATAATAATATAAATAATAATAATAATAATAATAATAATAATAATAATAATAATAATTTTTACATATTAAATTTTTTTTTTAAAATAATTGTAAAGTTTATAAAAATATTTTAGTTTTTAAATAAAACCCCTTTAATAAATAAAATATAAACTTTAGAATAAATAATTAAATTAAAAACAACCTCTTACTCTTTAGAACTTATTATTTATTTTTTAAAAATAAATATATAATTCTAATAAATAACTCTATTATAAAGATATATAAGATAAAGATTATATTAATAGAAATTACTAATTATTTTACTAAAAAAAAAAAATTCTTTTATATATTTAATATAATATTAAACCTTATTTTAATAAAAAAACTTATAAATAAAAGATTTAAAATAATATTTAAATAAAATTATTATTTTATTTAATATTGTAATTTCAAAATTGAAATATATTATATTAATAAAAAAATCAGTTTCTATTAAAAAAATCAGTTTCTATAAATTAAAGGAAAATTTTAATAAAAATATAAAATATTTTTTGTTAAGTAAGTTAAAAATTATTATTTATATCTTTTTTTTAAATAAAAATTACTATTATAAGGAAGTATAAACTAAAAATTAGTAGAATTTTATTTTTTAATTTATTAAAAATATAGTATTATAGATTAAATCACTTTAATCTTAAAATAATTGAGAGAATCATAACATCTCTGAAAATAAAAAATATTATATTTTTGGATAATATAAAGCATATTTATAAGTCTTATATTTCTAGTAAATAAATTGTTATATTAAATAAATTATTAACTATTTAAAAAATTAAGAAATTATTAGAATTATTATATATAGATTTTATAAATCTTTGGTAAGTAATAGTTTTATAAAATAAATATAAAATTAAAAATTTAAATAAATTAATTATTTTTTTAGTAAAGTATATTTTGGTAATAGTAATAAATAATTATATTAAGTTTAAATAGATAAGATTTTATTCTTTTAAAATAAAATTTAGAAAAGAAATGAATTTATTTAACTAATTATTTATAAAATATAATATTTAAAAAAAATTATTTAAAATATTAAAATAGATAATATAATAAATTTTTGTTTTAATAAAAATATTAAAATTAATTTTAATACCTTATATGTTCATGAATAAAATAATAAAATTAAAAGAATTAATTACTTTATAAAAAAAATAGATAATTTTATAATAATAAAATCTGGTTTATTTGAAATCTTTTACATTAAAATTTTAAAATAATAAATTATATTTTAAATAAATATCTTTTTAAAATAGTATTTCTTTTTTTCAAAAAAAAGCAGTAATTTCTAAATTAATATTATACAAGAAATTTAATAATAAAATATTAAATTTAGAAAATTTCTATTTTTTTAAATATATTTATATTACTATTTTTAAAAAAAGAGAACTAAGTTAATATTAAATATAAAAAGGTATACTAATAGGCTATATAAAAGTTATTAAATAATATAAAAGATAAGATTTCTTTAAAAAAATTATTATTTATAATATTTTTAAAATAAAAATTATCAGAAATAAAAATTTAATTTTAAAAACAAAGATATTTTTAAAAATAAATTTAAATAATTTTATAATTAAAAAAAGTTTATATATTTAAGAACGTATATTATAAAAGTTGCAAATATTTTAAAGTAAATAAAACCTAAAGATATAAAAATAGTTTTATAATTTTTAAATATTCCAAAATAATAGAAAGCTATTAAAAAAAAAATATGTTCTTTGAAAAACAATATAATTTTTTTTAAAAATAATATAATTTTTCTAAAAATAAATAATATTTTCTTAAAAATAAAATTTATAAGAGTAAGGTAGGTTTTTAAAAAAAAATTGAACTAAACTAAAACTTATTTTATAAAATAAAATTAATAATAAAAGATTATAAATAAAAATATAATATTTATTATACTAAGATTTATATTTTAATAATGAATACAGTGTTTGAAATTCACACCGGGTCAACCCCTTTTAGGCATATATATTTCCTATTTAGGAAGGTCTTTGCACAGAAATAGGAAGGACCCGGTGAATTTTTGCTTCTTTTTTAAAACACTGAATAAATATATATATAATAAGAATATTACTAACTTTAATAATAAATAAAAACTTATATATATATTAGATGGATATAAAAACCAATTTTTTTTAAATATTACTTTATTTTTTTAAATATATATATATATATGTTTTTGTTAAAGGGATATAATAAAACTATTATTAAAATATTATTATTTCTGAAATTATTTTATAATTTTAAATGAATTCTATATTTATAAAATTAAAAATTATATTTTTTTTTAATTTTAAAAATTTCTTTCTTAAAATAAAGCGCTTTTAAATAAATAAATATTTTTATATTAAAGATAATACTATAATAATTATTTATATAAATAATCTTTTTTTTTATAAAATAAATAAAATTCATTTAAAAACAATATTAAACAAAAAATATAAAAAAAATAAAAAAGTTTTTTAAACTAAAAATAATATAAAATAAAAAAAATTAAAAATTTTATGGAAATTAAAAAAATATATATAAAATTTATTTTAAAAAAAATATAACTTTTTAAATATTAAAATATATAATATATTTATAATAATAAATATACTTTTATCTAAAGATATAACCTTTAATAATTTATTATTTTTAAAAAATATAACATTTTATAAGAATATATTTAATGATATAAACTATATTATTTAGGATATAAGATTAGATATTATATATATAATTATTAAATTAGATCAATATTTTAGTAAGTTAATAGATAATTACTGAAAAATAATATAATAATTTTATAAATATTTATTTAATCTTAAATTAATAAATATTACTTATAAAAAAACTAATATATCCTTGAAAAAATATCCTAATGTAAATTAAACTCAAATCTTTGGTAATAAAAAGATTATAAAAAAAATTATATCAGGTTATATATTCGATCTTTTTAATTTAATGATATTATAGTCGAATAAATTATAACCTTAACAATTTCTAATATAAAAATAAAGATAATAATAAATAATTATATTAAAAAAGAAATAATATTAGTTGTCATATTTTATATAAATAATAAAAACATTATTATTATATTTAAATAATTAATAAAAAATTAAATATTACAACATTAAATATTTCTAAATACAAGAGAAAATATAGAATAAAGGGACATTATTTATATTCATACTTACTATTAATATAATAATAAATATTTTTATAAAAATATTATTCTTACCTTTATATTATAAGTATATTATAAATTTAAATATAAAATATTAAAAAAATATAATTTTTTCTATAAAATAAAAAATATTTAAATAACTAAGATTTTATTACAATATAATTAAAATATAACATAAAGTAATACAAAAAAACCTTTTTAAAATCTTTTATTTTATAAAAGTAAGTTAATTTTATAACCTTTAAATTAATATTAATATTTTTTATAAGAAATATAAGAGATTTAATATATACTATTAATATAGATTATAATTACATTTTTAAAGTTAATTAAAATTGAAATATAATTCCTAATTTCTTAAGATTATTAATATTTTTATATAGTCAACCTCTTTATTACTAAAAAAAGAGAAGAAAGAAGATTATTAAATATAAAAAAAAATATAAAAAAAATAATTTTATTAAATTAAGGATATAATATTTTAGCCGCTAATAATAAAATTAAATTATAATTTAAAAATATTGTATCTTCAGAGACGGAATTAATATTTAATATTTTAGGCTAAAAAAAAAGAGTATTTATATAAGTTTATATAAAACATAAAATCATAATAATAAATTATTTACCTTAAATTACTTAATATTAGATCAATATCTTTAATATATTCTTATATATATATTAATAATATTAAATGTGCTTGCCTGACTGAAAAGGAAGGTTTAGTTGAACCCCCGCGATCCAGGATTTGTGCCTGATCCTTCTGAAAAATGTGTTGTTTTTGGCGGACTTAGAAATTTGAAAACGTGAAAAGTGACGTCATTACTAACACTACCAACACCACCACCATTACCACTACCATCACCAGCAGCACTATTACTAGCACCATCATTAGCATCATCACCAGTAGCACCAGCACCAGCACCAGCACCAGCACCAGCACCAGCAGCACCACCACCACCACTATTAGTGCCAGCACCACCACCACCATCATCACAGCTGGATTATTATTAGTATTATCATAGGCTAACAACCACTACTACCGCTGCTGTTACTGCTGCTGTCTACAACCACTGCCACAGGCTGTCTACCTACCACTATCACCAGCGGATCACGACCGTTATCACAGCGTGATTATAATAATAATTATTGGAGTAGGGATGGTCTTTTCAGTCAGGTTTAAGTGCTGCAGCGCAGCCCTCTAGTGTATACATTACTTTTGTTTATAAATTTTAAAATTTAATAATCTATAATAGAATAATTAAAATATATATTAATAATTATTTTATTCATTTTTATTAATATATATTTATTAATTCTTCTTTTTAAAGAAACTTATTTATTTCTAAATGTTTTAATCCTATTATATTAATTTTTAAATAATAACTGGTTTTCTAATAATTAATTGATAGAAAAACCTTAGATTTTTAAAATAATAAAGATTAAAAAAAAAAAAAAAGTATTCTCTTACTTACTCTAATATTTATTTATTAATATTATAAAATAATTTTAGTAAGTTATTTTTATAGTTTAAGATTATATAATATATATTATAAATATAAATATATAAATATATAATAATTTATATTATATTTATAAACTTATAAATTGTTTATTGAATAAGCATTTTTAATATTTTCTTTAAATTTAAATATAATAAAGATATTAATTTGTGATTTTATAAATACTTAATATTTTATAAATAATAAATTTCTACTTTTTTTTATTTTTTATTTTTATTTTTTTTATTTTTTATTATATTAGATATCCAGTTTATTAATTTGACTACTAAAAATTGGAAATGTAAGAAATATAATATTATAATAAATAAGAAAAAATAATTAATTATAATAATTATAATATTTATTATAAAGTCTTTAGTATTAAAAAAAGTTATTTAGAAATTGGTTTTATTATAAAATATTTTAGTTTAAAAAACAAAAATTAAAACCAAAATACAAAAAAAAATCTTAAATAAATATTTTTAAAATATTTATAATTTTTTTTATTAATTTAATTTTATTTAGAAAATATAATTTAATAAATTAAATTTTATTAAAAATATTAAAATAAATTATTAATTTAAAAACTTTTATTTTAATAATTAATATAATTAATAGCTTAAGATTTAAACTATTTAATCTTTTAATAAAAGGTAAAGACTTTTGAAATTCTTTAGGTTATTATAAAATTATAAATAATAAAAATTTTAATAATAAAATTCTCTTTTTTATTAAATATTCTATTTTTATTAATATATATTCTAATAAAATCAGAAATTATATTTATTTAAGAAAATAATATAATAATATAAAATAAAAGATTTAAAATAAATAATAGTTATAATACCAGCTATATTATTTTTTTTAAAAAAGGATATTAATACAATCTTTAAGTTATAAAAATAATAAAATAATAATTCTTTTAAATTTTATTTTAATAAAAATATAAAAAACTCCGTAAACATTATATAAGATAAAAATATAAATAAGTAAAAAGCTTTAATAGAAATCTAATTTAAAAATTTAAAATATCCTAAATTAAATAATAATAATAATTTTAAGGTTAAAGATTAGAAAATTTTATAATATTTTAATATTTATTTTTATAATTATTAATTCTAAAATATTCTTTTAATAACTTTAAATAAGATAATAAGAAAATATTTTATCAAATAAGCTTATTAAATAAATAATTAAGATTTTAATTTATTAATTTTTAAAATAAAGATAATTTAATAATTATTTCTTATTTATAAATATAATAATTTTATGATAAATTAGATTATAAAAATTAATATATAATAAAATTATATCTACATACAGAATTATTATAAAAATAAATAAAATAAGATGAATAATAAAATTTAAAATAATTTCCTATTTTTAATTAATATTTTATTAATAAATCTATTTTTTAATTTTCTTATATTTATTAAAATTATTTAACAAAATCTTTTAATAAAAAATCGATTTTTAATTATTATATTAATTTTTATTTATAATATTATTTATATCTTTATATTTAGAGATTATATTTTCTTTTAAAATTTGATTTTATATTAGAAGATTTAAGATAATATAATAAAATATATATTAGAAATAAATATAAATATATAAATATCTATTTAAAAAAAAATATCTAAACAACTTGAAATTATTTAAAAAATTAGAATATTATTATAGTTAAATTAAGATTCTATAATTTATAGATTTTTAATAAAAAATAATTTATTTATTAATAAAAAAAATTATTTTTATTGATATATATTTATAATTACTACTATTCTTATTTATATTAATTTAGGAAATAATTTAGGGTATAAAAAAGATTGTAATTTAATTAGATCTAATTTCCTAATTTAATATTTTTATTGATAATTCTATTTATTTATTTATATATCTGATATTGATTCAGTCATTATTTTCATATTTTTTTCCCTGATTTGAAACAGTAAAAAACCTATTCCGGACCAATTTTTACCACACCGATTTAAAACGCTAGATATTATTCTATAAATATTAATATATTTTTATATTTATAGATACTTATTTTTTGATTTATAATTAAAACAAATAATTAATTAATAGTTGATTAGTTTATTAACCATATAACTATTCAATATTATTAATATATAATTTTATTTTTTTATTTTTTAAATATTTAAAATTTTGAAGTTCATTATTTATGATTTATTATTTTTACAAGAAGGCTGCGCTGCAGCACTTAAACCTGACTGAAAAGAACTAAGAAAGGATTGATTATCTTTTAATATGTAATTTAAAAATCTTACAAAATAGCGTACTATTCAATTCTACTATAACAATCTTATATTTATACTATATAATAAATAATTATATAAGTATTAGTTATATATTATAATACTAAGACTACCGAGCTTAGTATTAATTATGATAATATTATTTTTTTATTTTTTAAATTTTTATGTTTGCCGAAATTAATATATTTTTTGATAATATTTATGGGAAAAACCCAGATATCAGGGGGGTTCAGTATAACCTTCCTTTTCAGTCAGGCATTAGAATTTATTTAAAATTATTTTAATAAATAAATTAATTATTAAGTTTTTTAGTTTATTTATTTTATTTAGAATAATAAAAAAATTATTTAAAATAATTATTAACGAATATATATTAACAGGAATAAAGTATTATAGTAATATTATTATCTTTATACAATTAATAAAATTCTATAAACAAAATGAAATCTAAAATTATCA
>JAJTUD010000031.1:0-32396 GCA_036971385.1 Dactylellina parvicollis | reverse complement strand
AATGTGAATTTAGATTTAATAATATTGGGTCTTTTTTTGTTAGATTCTTTTATAGTATTTTTTTAAGAAATGTAAAATTCTTTCTTAATATCTATAATCTTGGATATATTGAGTTGATAATAGATTTATTCAAGAATTATAATTATTAATTCTAAATTCTTAGAATATTTGATAATATTAATAATTAATAATTCTTTGTCTGTATTTTTATATTTTTTTTTATAAAGAGTTAAGTTGCTTTTTTTAATTTATAGGTTTAATAATATGTAAAATTTATTGTTTACGTTTTTGATTTTTAGATGGGAGAGATTTAGGATTAGTAAGAGAATTTTAAAATTTAAAACTTATCTTTATTATTTAATAAATCAAATATAAAAAAGGATTTAGATAATTATTATAAATTTATTATTTTTTAAATCTTTAATTTAGTTAAATATTATATAATTATTATTATTGTCTAATATTAATTTATATTTTAAATTAAATTCTGATTCTTCAGATTTTAATCTAAAATTCTCAATTTTATAATTATAAATCTTAATATCTTTCTTTATTTATATATTTTTTAATTAAATTAAAGATAATTAATTAAAGTATTATATTTACTTTTATTATTAAAATATTAAAGATAATAAATTCTGTTTTAAATTCCTGACTTTTAATTTCTAACTACTAAATCTTAATTTGGAAAAATATAAATGAAGTTAAGGTAAAAGCTAAAGGTTATAAGTAAAGTATATAATAATAATAAAATAAATAGTAAGATTAGATTACTATATTATAATTAACATTGACTAATAAAAAATAGAATTTTTTATCAATCCTAACTATAATCTTATATATATAATAAATATATATAAAAATAAAATTATTAAATTATTAAACTATTTAACAGCTTAATATTTTCTAATAAATTAATATATTATTAAATTGTTTAATAACTTAACACTTTTCTATATTATAGGTTTGAATAAGATGGGTATTTAAATAGGTAGGTTTGACTTGTGTATATATATAATTGGGGTTATATATATATACAAGTAATATATAAGAACGGGTACTAGGTAATAAGGAATAAGATAAAAGCCTGATTCTTGTGTAGACTAGGAATCAGTACTGGGTAAGCGGGGGTATAGTGTTTGGTACTGTTCAGACCTTTAGGTCTGTAACAATTTGATTTATTAAATAATAAAAGTAAGTCTTAAATCTTAATTTTTTTTTATTAATTTTAGATTTTTCTTATTTAGAAATTAAAGATGTAAATAATAAGTTTTATATATTATCAAATTTATAAATTAAAAAAAGTAATTTAATTCTTTATAAAAAAAAATATAAAAGTATAAATAAAGAATTATTAATTATTAATATTACTAAACATTCTAGGAATCTAGAATTAGTAATTATAGTTCTTAAATAAATTTATTATTAACTTAATATATCTAAAGTTATAGATATTAAAAAAGAATTCTATATCTCTTAAAAAAATATTATAAAAGAATTTAATAAAGAAAGACCTAATATTATTAAATATAAATTCATATTAAAAAGTAAAAAAAAGAAAAATAAGGGTAAAAAATTTATATAATTAATTAAAAAGGAGTATGTATTTAATAAAAATTTTGATAATTTTAATAATTTAAGTAGTTTTGATGAGTTGGATAGTAATTCTAATAAATTAATTAAAATTATTAATATAAATAGATATAATAAAGGTTATAATATAAAAAATATTAATAATAACATACTAAACTTCTTATATTATAGAATTATTAAGGTATTTAAATTAAAAAATTTAATTAAATTTAAAAAATAATTTAAGAAACTTAATTAATTTTTTAGAATTTTGGAAAATTATTTCTTTTTTTATTTATTTAGTTTTTTAATAGGATAGTATAAAATTTGTTATATTTTATTTTACCTTAAAAAAATGATTTTTATAATTTATAATATTTATTAAATTAAATATAATATAACTTTATTTTGTAGATGTATAAAATATATCCTAATAATTAAAAATATTATAAAAAATTAAAATTTATTTATAGAATTCTTATATAAAATCTATAAATATAAAAATAAAAAAAAAGAAGTTTTTAAAAAACTAAAAGAATTTAAATAGAATATTTTAATTCAGAAATTTTTTTAAAAATTCAACTAATACATTTTTTTAATAAAATATAATAATAAATAATTATTTTATTATATTAAAAAAGGATTTAAATTTTAATAAAAATAGAAAATTATCGAATTCAAAACCTTATATTTTGAAATGATATATTTTGAAATATAATTTATAATTATCTAACTTAATAATATATAATTTAATAATATTAAAAAAAAAGGTATCTATATTTTATATATTATTAATAATAATAATAAAAAAAATCTAATTTTAAAAATAAGAGAAAGAAATTTAATTAAAATAAAGAAATTAATAAATAATAGATATTAAAGAAAATTTATAATTTAGCTTCTATAAATTTTAATATAATTTTGAAAAAAAAAAATAATAATTAAAAAAAAATATTAAAATCTAATATTTTATTATATTTTAATTATAATAAATCTGGATATATAATAAAAAATTGTTAAAAATTATTAAAATTTAGAGATAATAGAAAATAATAAAAATAATATATTTATTTTAATATATTACGAAATTCGAAGTTAATAATTAAAAATTTTAAAAAAATTTAGAAATATATTATAAAAAAAATTAATAACAAATTTATTAATATTCTATCTAATGATGATGATTTTAATATTATAATTTTTATTTTCTAAATATAATTAGAAATAGAAATACTAATTTATCCTACTAAAGAATTTAAAAATATCTCTATAATAAAAACAAGTTTTTTTATATTTAGGGAATTATTTTTAAATCTTTTTATTTAAAAAAAATATTATTGGTTATAATAGAATTAATTTATAAATATATATTATATTTATTATAAACAAAATTCTAATTAATACTTATAATAAACTTATAAAAAATAAAATAAAGAATATATTAAAATAATATTTAAAAACATTCAATTATTATATTCTATTATTTATTTAAAAAAGGAATTAAGATAATATCTAAATATAATAAAAAATTAGAAATATATTCAAACGTACTATAATATTTAAAAATAAATAAAAGATATAATTTCCCTAATTATAAAAAAATAACTATCTAATATAATCTTTAATTAAAAATATAACTAGTTATATAAAAAAAACATCTACAAATAATATAAATTTAATTAATTATAACTATTTAAAAAATCAATTTATATAATAATTTATTAGAAATTATATACTAATTATTAAAATAAAAATAAATAAAAGAATAAAGTAAAATAATATATAATTAACTTTATTTATAATAAAAATACTTACATACAATATTATATTTATAAAGTAATAAAAGAAATTTATAATAAAAATTTTATAATAGATTAAAAATTATATTAGAAAACTATTAACTACCTTTCTAATAAATATAATAGAAATTAATTATTTGAGATATATAAATAAACAATTTCAAAAAAATTCAATAATTATCATATTTATAAAAAACAATTAATAATTTTCGAATTTTAAAACATCTTATAAATATATAATAATTATATAAAAAGATAAATAGTAAATATATAGAATATATTATATTTAATAATCAAATCCGATTTCCTAGTATATAACTAATAAAAATATCTTTATTATAAGAATTTTAATCATTTAATTTAAAAAAAATAGAATTATTATATTTATAATTATTTAATTAAATCATAACTATATCATTATAAATTTTATAATAAAAGATTTTTTGAAGAAAATAATTTAAAAAAATATATTTTATATTATAAAATTTTATTCTATATTTATTATATAAAACCAGTTCTAAATAAAAAATATAATAAATATTTTAATATATATATATATTAAAAAAAAACTATCTTTATTATAATTTTATATATTATATAAAATATCAAATAGTTTAGATAATAAAAAAAATTTTTATTTATAAATAAAAAAAATATTAATAAAATTATTAATATTATAATATAATAGTTAATAAATATTACCAGAAAAAATATAAATAATAATATTCTTAAAAGAATATTATAAAAATAATATAATATATAACATATAATATATTTTTTAAAATTAAAAAAAAATTCAATTAATATTATAATTTTTATAATATTATAAAAAATTATAATTATAAATTTAATAAATATATAAGTAATTATTAAACTTATTTTAATAAAAATTCCATTAATAATTATTAATTTTTTAATAACAATAATTTAAATTAGGAATATCTTAGAAAGTAAAGTAATCTAAAAGGTCTAATAGATATTTATTTTGATATTTTAATATAATAAATTAATAATATCTTAAATTTAATATTAATAATAAAAATTATCTTATTCTTAATATTTATATTATAATTCAAAATTTATATAAATAATAAAATAGAAATCTATTATTTATTTAAAAAATATACTATTTAAAATAATATTTTTTTTATTAAGTTAAATATACTAATATTAATTTATAATATAAATAAAAACTTAATAAAATATTTTAAATATAAAATAAATATTTAGTTAATAATTTAAGAATATATAAAATAACTAATTATAAATATTTTTTAAATTATAAATAAGTATAATTTAATATTACAATATAATTAATTTATAAAATATAATTTAAATATTAGATAAAGGAACAAGATAATTTAATTTAATAAATATAATTATAAAAAATTAATATTCTAGAAAATATTTTAATTAAAAGTAAATATTTAAAAGAAGTATATCTATATTTTATAATATATTTATTTGATAAAAAAATTAAGAATAAATTATAAAAAAAAAAATTTAATATAATTAAATAAATTCTTATTAAAATTAAAAAACTAATTTAAATTTTAAATATTAAAATCCTAAAATAAATTAAAAAATAAAGCAAAAATATGTTTAATTTATTAAAAAAAATAAGTTTTACCAAAATTTAATAAATTTATTTATTAAACATTAATAAAAAAAAGGAAATAATTTAAGTATATATTAATATATAATTATATTTAAAAAAAAAACAAAAATTTTAAAAAAATATTTAAATAAAAATTTATCAACAGGATTTAAATAAAATTTTATAAACAGGATTTATTTAACTTTTAAATTTATTAATAAAAATATTTATTTTTTTTGTATTTAAAAAAAATAAAAAATTATATATTTATATAAATTACTGAAATTTTAATATTATTATTATTAAAGATCAATATTTATTATTTTTAATTAATGAATTTTTTAATTGGATTTAAAAAATAAAATACTTATTTAAAATTAATATTTATAATATATATAATAATTTTAGAATTATTAAAAAAAATATATAGAAAATAGTTTTTTATTATAAATATAAATTTTTTAAATATAGAATTATATTATTTAAATTAATTAACATTTTAATATTATTTCAAATTTTTATAAATTATATATTTTAAAAATATTTAGATATAATCTATATTATATATTTAAATAATATATTTATTTTTAATAAAATAAAATAAAATTATATTAAATATATCAATCTTATATTTAAAATATTTAATAAATATAATTTCAAAATTAAATTATCTAAATTAAAATTCAATATTAAAAAAATCAAATTTTTAAAAACTATTATTATTTCAAATAATATTAAAATAAACTTAATAAAGATTTAATTTATTTAAAAATAATTTATATTATAAAATTTAAAGAATATACAATCCTTCCTCAAATTTTATAACTATTATAAATAATTTATTAAATAATATAGTTATCTTATATACATCTTTTTAAAATTTACCAAAAAAATTATTAAATTTAATATAAACAAAAAATGTATAAAAGTTTTTAAAATATTTAAAAAAATATTTATTATAATATTAATTTTTAAATTTTATAATTTAAAATTACCAATTAAAGTTAAAATAAATATTTTAAAAATAATTTTTAATATATATTTATATCAATTATATTTAAATAAAGAATAGTATTTAATAATTTATATCTTATATAAATTTATTATAATAGAATTATAATAGTATTTTAATATAATTAAGAATTTATAGCGATAATTAAAACTTATAAAAAATAGAAAATATACCTTTATTAAATAAAAAAATCTTTTATAATTATATTTAATTATAAGAATCTTATTTTCTTTTTTATTATTAAAAAACTTAATAAATAATAAATTTACTAATAAGAAACTCTTAATAAATATAATATAAAAATAATATATTTTTAAAAAAAAAAATATATTAAAATAAATACTATTAATAAAAAACCTGATTTTATAAAAGAAATAAAATCTAATAAAGAAATTATTTTTAAAAAAAAAGAAAATAATTTTATAATTAATATAATATTAGCTATTATTATATATATTTTTGAAAACAATTTTAATAAATAATTAAAATAAAGTTATTAAAAAAATATTATAATAAAAAAAATATTAAAACAAATAAATAATTTATTAATTAATTTTATAATTAAAAATAATATTATATTATTTAAAAACCTTTTTTATATCCTAAATAAGAAAATCTAATAAAAATTAATTAAAAAATATTATAATTAATTAATATATAATTATTTAAAAGTAAAAAGAATCTAAAAATTCTTAATTAAATAATATTTTTAGTTTTAGATATAATAATATATTAAATTATATATTAAAATCTATAATATATATTATTAAAATAAGTTTAATAAATATTAATTTTATAAAATTTTATAATTTTATAATGTATTAAATATATTATTTCAAGTTATTATCTATAATTTTATATAAGAATTATTAAAAATATAAAATATTTTAATAAACCAGATTTATAATAAAATCTTTATAATTATAGATAAATTTAGTAAAATTATTATATTAGAATTATAGAATTTTAATTAATTTATTAAAAAATTTGATTTAGTTTATATTAAAAAAGTATTTAATTAATACAGAATATAATATAAATATATATATAATAGAAACTTACTAATAAATAATAAATTTTAAAATTCTTATATAAACTAAATTAGAATTAAAATAAATATTACTATTAAATCTTATATATAAATTAATAGATAATTAGAATATATTATTTAAATTATTAAAATATACCTATAATTTTTTGTTAATTATACTTAAAATAATTAAATAAAATTATTATTAATAACAGAATTTATTTATAATATATTAAAATATTTAGTGACTAAATATATATTATATAAAACTTTAAAAAAATAAAATTTTATTAATTTTTTTTTATTTTTTATTTTAAAAGAAATTATCTTAATAGCTAATAAATATATTAAAAATATAAAAAATGTTTATAATAATTTCTAAAAAAATTTATTATTTATAAATAAATAAATAATTTATTATTATAATTAAAATTAAATAGAAATATTTTTTTTTTTAAAAAAAAGATAAAATATATTTATTTATTAGAAATTTTAAAACTTAATAATTTAATAAAAATTTAAATTATTAGAAATTTAAACCTTATAAAATTATTAAGAAATTTAAAAAATATGTTTTAAATTAGATATATCAGAATTTTTAAAAATATATTATATTTTTTATATCTTTTTTTTAAAATTTATATTAGAAGATTTATAAAAAGATTATAATAAAATTAAAATTAAATATAATAATTATATTAAATATAAAATTGAAAAAATCTTAAATAAATCTAATGAAAATAATAATTATTTTCTTAAATAATTATTTTTATATAAATCAGAAGATGATTTATGATAATCTAAAGTTAATATCTTTATTAATTTAATTAAAAAATATTTTAGGAAATTTAAAATATTTATATAATAAGATATTAAATTATCCAAAAAAAATAAAAATGTTCTAGAAAAACTTAAGAAATTATATTATAAATAATTAATAAATTTTAAAATAAGATATAATTTAATATTTATTTTATTTTATTTTTAATATTATTTATATATATAATATTTATTTTTTATTAATTTTATATAAAACTGATTAAAATCTAGTTTAAAATCTAATATTAATTAAAATTTTTATTTATTATTTTAATAATTTTATATTAATTAATAAATCTATTTACTTATATATTAATTTAGAGAAATTAAAGATATTAATAAAAATATTTAAAAAATATAATAAGAAAAGATATTAGATATAATAAAAAATCTAAAGATTTAAGAAATATAATAATTATTAAAAATTATATATATTTTTTTAATTTTCTAGAAATAAGAATAAATAATTTCAAAAATCAAATTAAAATTAAAAATTATAATTAATAATTATAAAATTTAAAAAAATTAATTTAGAAATTTCTTGATTTAATTTAATTACCCTTTAAATTATATTTTTAGTTTTGAAATGTTTTTGTTTAATAATTTTTATTATAAAAATATATTTTTTGTAATATATAATCTTAATATATTTCTATTTAAATTATTTTAATTTCTTTTTTTTTTATATTATTTATATAGAAAATTTAGTGATTTTAGTTTAAAGGTTTATTTGTTTTTATTTAATTTTATTTAATTTTTATTTATGATTATTAATTTATATATTAATTTGATTGATTATTTAAAATTAATTAATATTATTTTTAGTAATTCTTAAATAAAATATTTATAAAAAATTATTATATAAAAGGATTTACTATTTTTTATATAAATTAAATAATATTTAAAATTTGTTATAATAATATATTTATAATTTAAAAAAATATTATTAATATAATATTAATAAAGAAAATATATAATCTTACTATATTATTTAATATGTTTTACTTATATAAGATTCTAAGAATTTTATTTATTAAAATCTTATCAAATTATATTTTTTTTTTTAAAATAATTTGATAATATTTATATTAATTTTAAAAAATATATTAATTATTTGTAATAAAAAATATTTTATAATTTAAATTTAAAATTATTATATTTATATTACATATAATATTTTATAATTTAAATTTAAAATTATTATATTTATATTACATATAATATTTTATAATTTGTTTATATTATTTAATCATATATTTATTGATAAGAATTATTTTATAGAAAGGAAAATTTTTATAGAAATAATTTATATATAAGATTAATTATAAATTTATTATATTTTTATAATATTTATTTTGTATCTTATTATTTATTTTATGGAATATTTTCTACAAAAATATTTTTTATAAAAAAAGGAGATAATATTATAAATTTATATAATAGGGTATATTTTAGAAATTAATTATTTATATAGAATTAATTTCTATATTAAATATTAAATTCTAAATCTAGTATAATTAAAATTATATTTTATTTTTATAATATTATTTTTATAATAGTAAAATTGTTAAAAAAATAATTAGATAATTTAAATATTAATATTATATAAATTTTTAGTTTATTAATAAATAATAATTTAGAAGTATTTTGTATACTTAATTAATTAGAAATATTTTAATATAATATATATTAATAATAGTTTAATAACTGAGTTATTAAATTATAATAATTTGGTAAATAAGTTACTAAGATATTAATTTATAATAATTTAATAACTAAATTATTAAATTATTATATTTATTTTTATAAATATTTATTATATATATAAGATTATTGTTAAAATTAATAAAGAGTTCTGTTTTTTATTAATTAATGCTAATTATAATATAATAATTTAGTTTTATTATTTATTTTATTATTGTTATATACTCTATTTATAACCTTTAACTTTTATTTTTAGTTTTATTTATACTTTCTTTAACTAAGATTTAGTAGTTAGAGATTGAGAATCAGGAGTTTAAAGCGGAATTTGCTACCTCTGGTACTTCAGTAACAGGGGTAGGTGTAATATTAAAAAAATAGGAAATAAAGAAATTTAAGATTTATTATAATTATTAAAATAATTAAATTTAAACTTTTATTAATTTTAAAAAAACTAAAAAATATAAAACTATAGGTAGTGTAAAGAAAAATATATTATAAAGAAAAATTAAAGATCGCTAATTAAAAGAGATATTAAAAAATTATATAATAAAAGGGTAGATAAAATAAAAATAGAAAATTGATTTTATTAAAATGAATATTAAAAATAAATTAATTTATAAAAAAAGTAGGGGATTAAATTTAATCCTAATAAAATTATTACTTAAAAGAAGTCTAATTTCTTTCGAATATTATAATAATTAATTACAAATAATAAAACTTTTAAAAAAGAAAAGTTGGTAAATTAATTCTATATTTAAAATAAATTACAATAAATATTAATATTGGTATAGATAAACTTGATTTCTTATACAATTTAATTTACAATAATATACAAATAAAATGGATTAAGATTAAAAAATAAATAAGGAAAAAGATAAAAAAATCTAAAAAGGAAAATAATAATAATAAGAATATTATTAATTTAATTAAGAAAAAGAATAAAAATGAAAATAAAATAAAATAAAATAAAATAAAATAAAAAAATAAAAATATAATAAGATTATTAAGAAGATAGAAAATTTAATATTATTTAAAAAAAATAAAGAAGTTCTAAAAATAAAAGATAGGAAAGGAAAATTTAATAAAAATAAAATATTAAAAATATAAAATTCTAATAAAAATAAAAATAAAGATATTCAAAAAGATAATAAAAATAAAAATTGGGAAGATAAGATTAAAAAAAAAGGATATTAAATTAAAAAATTAAGAAGATTTTAGGATTTTATTAAATTTTATAAAAAAATTTAAATCTTTTATTATATTTATTTTATTATAGAATTTTATTTAGAAATAATTAAATTAAGATATATGTATATTATTTAATAAAAATATTTAATTTTTATTAAAAACTTATTTGTAGAGGTTAAAATTCTTATATTAATATATATGTGTGTTGATATATTATATTGTTTAAAAATTATTATTATTATATTATATTATATTATTTTTAAAATTATCTATTATCTTATTATTAAAAATACCATTCTTGTTACTATTAAAAATAAAAATTTTACCATGGTATTTCTCAAAATTTTTTCTACCATACTATCAACAACACTAGACAACTCATTTTTTTCTGCCATCCAGCTTTACTAAGTGTTGGTCGTCCCCCGACTTTTTTTTTTTGCTGATGTGATAATGGTATCAAGGTAAATCTAGAGCCTATATAGTACGTAAAGAATGGGGTTCGTGGGCTGTATAGCGGCCATAACACCGTGGCAGCTGTTCTAGTTGATAGTGGAGTGAAAGTAAATTTTGAGCATCAGTGTATTATATATATATATCGCCTTGCAATTTGATGGATTGATCGGTATAAATATCAAAAGAGTTCATTAGATACATATATTGACTCAAAAGCTCCTAATATTTTGCTGAGTCCTTGACAGTTTATATACACAAGAACGCCTGAATAAGTGAATGAGAAACTTAGTATTTACTATTTAATAGCGCTATATATAGCAAGTAAGTGTTAGGCTCCCGCAATTCTAAGCTTGGGGCTTCAAGTACACGAGTGAACTTATAATTCAGCGCTCGGTTCAAGTACTAGTTTTCACACTAAGAATAGTATTAAAAATAGTAGTAGGTTCGAAATATATCCTGCATTTTCGTACCTACACCTGTATATCTTGGAATTTGGGGATCTGTCGCAAACTATTTTCTTCTAGTAATTCGTTCATTCCGTCGAAGATGAAAGGCTTCTGCCCTATATTCAATTTGCCCTTGCAGTGTTCCACAGCCGAAATACACCCGTACCAACGGCCATGCACATTTTCGAAGGCCACCCCGACGTATTCGCCATTTAACGTGTAGAATATCAAGCCTTGGCCAACGTCAATACCACAGCCAATCGTGTCACCTTGTCCGAAAGTGAGGGTGCCAGTTGATAAAGAGCCTCTCAGCTTCGTTTTATTGATGTCCTCAAAGGTACTGTACAGTTCACCGTCCATGCCACAGAGACTATATGCATCATCACCGCCCTGATTTGTCACTCCAGGGGGCCTGTCGATACGATGAAATTCTCCAACGAAACCGAGGAAAACCATACTATATTGTATTATATGTCAGAGGCATTTGTTGATGCGAAGTGGCTCGATATGACTCTCCAGTGTCTTCAAATATTTAAAGACGAAGATACCAAACTTACACATTATTCCCTGGGGCCTCTAGAAGCTCAACTTCAAAATAGTATATTCCCGAAATTGGCGGTACTGGTTTGTTGAATATCACTGTCGGGCTCGCATTTCTCCCAATTCGTAACCCGTCTACCGGAGGCGTTGTAATGTTAGTTCAAACAGGGAATGAATTGACTGAAAGTCAGTTTTCTGCGAAGAGCGTATTATACCCACCTTTTGCAAGTTCTTGGTCTGAAGGGGTTTCAAACACAAATCCATCCTCGAGTACTTTCATACAAGATTTCCCTCGCCCATGTCGCTGATTGGTTAGTTTTATGGAGTTGTAGAACCCATTCGGAGAAGATCCGATATTATCTATTCCATTTTTCTTCTCAATTCTTTCTCCTAGGAGCCCTAGAATATCTTCCTGTCTAAACATTTTCGCCCACTCGACAACTGTCCAACCGTAACTATCCTGGTATGGTTGATTCAAACCGAGTATCGTCAATTTTCTGACCAAGCCTTTAGCTCCTTTAGCAACCAGATAATGTAGACAGGCCGGGCTGGAAGCTTCAACGAGCTGTTCGCTAGTGCTAACAAGCATGTTACAGCACTGCTCATATCTGTTAATTTTATCGTCCTTGGTCTCAAAGTGCTCATCGCCAAATGCTCTGCCAGCTGTGTTAGCCCGATATAGTCCGATAACAGATTCCTCAAAACAATTTAACCCCGCTGTTGATTTAACTGTAACATCGGCTCCAGCGATGAGATAAACCTCCACAAGTTCTACATTTCCTTCCTGGATTGCATCGAGCAGAGGAGTTCCGGCAGCATCTTTCGCCTTGGAAGAGAGGCCAGGCAAATTTGTATCTTTCCTAGTACTGAAGCAGCTCATGTCCGATAGAAGCTCTCGTATTTGTCTCCCTTCCATCGTTGGTAAGATATTTTTACATATGAGCGACCCCCATCGTAGATTAAGTGCGCAATGATGGAGGAAATTTCGATTGTAAGAGTCTCTTCGCATTAAATACCATCTATCGTTCCCATATTTGCGCTCATACTCTGTCAAGATAGCCTTTACAAAATCCCAGTTTCGTGATTCGAAAGCGAGGTCCAGCGGTGTCGTACCTTCTGGTGTTTCTCGTTCAAAATTTTCGTCATATGTTGAAATTAGTTTGAATATGGATAGGGCCACCTCATTGTTGATATCTTGAGCAATATTCAACATTCGAGCCGCTGCCCAGTGAAGTGCTGTGTAACCCCCCTTTGACTCGTCAAGGGCATTGGCACCCTTCTCCATCAGAAGTTTCACAGCACTCTCGACCTGATAGGAGATAGCACTGGGCAATGGGGTAGCACTATCGAAATTCTCTTGGTTGGGATCGAGACCAGCATCGATAAGTGCAGTTATCATTTTATTGAGAGTCTGTTCCGTTCCAGGGAGAACCCACGTTAGAGAAATATGAAGGGCATTATTTCCCTCTGAATCCGTGACTCTGACATTGATATCCGGGCGGTTCATCAGAGCCTCAAAAAGCTCCCATGATTTTGTTAGAGTTGCCAAGTGGATAGGCCGACTACCAAGCGTAAGCAAAGTTCTACCAAGTGATTTGTTGATATCTTTCATCTTTGGAATAAGTAATAGGCAGCAGTTGATGAGCTTATTTACGACATTTTGGTCAGGGGAATCACAGTCAACCGAGAGACACCTCCAAGTCTTCTGGATGATTGCCTCGCCCGGCCCCGAAGTCCAATCCTCCGTAAAAATGTCCGACTGGTGCCGCAAAAAGATTTGCCATAATTCTGGAGTTACGGCAGACACCAAAAACGCTGTGGAACCACTCCCATCCTCTTCGTCTACGGCAGCGAGGTTGTTTTCAAGAAGGTATTCAACAACCATGGGAATTGAGTGTTTAGCTGTGATGTGTAAGAATCCTTGATACAACTTTGGGTTGTAAGAATTCCGTTCAGAAAGATTTAGTTCAAACTGACTGTACTGGATATGCCAACGTTGGTAGTTTTCAAGCCGGGCGAACTCTCTTAGCTTCAGCCAAAAGAGTCTCCATTTATCCCCTTTTCTTTCCGGCTTCGGCCAAAGTAACTCCAGTCGTTTCAAGTTTTCAATGAGGGTAAACACCTCGTATCTGTAATCCTTCGCCTCCTTTCTAACGTTTAGTGTAAATGCCTTCGGCTCCAGGGCATTATTTTGCCAATAGCTCACACCCTTGAAAGGTAAATGTTGACCTTGAAATCGCGAGTCGCTTAACACATGGACTATGCCACCAAGTTGCTGTTAGGCCGGAAACAAAGAAAACCTTGTCTGATTAAACACCGACAACAAGAACTTACGGATATATATTGTAAGGTCTAGGCATGCTTCGCATTTATCTTCGAAATGCAGATATTTCAAGTTGCCTCCGGGATTTGATAATATGGCTGTATTTGGATTAGTGATTAACTACATGTCCTTAAAACTGGGTCCAAGATCTTGCCCTCGGTGTATTGAACTGCGATTTACTAACCTGGGAGATGAATCGAAAGTAAAACTCCTCCATGCTCGTCATATATTGCAGTTGGAGTGACTTTTCTGAGGAGGTGTTCTCGATTATTTGATTTCCTTGCCTCATTCTCAACCCAGTCGCGAACTGATTTGTGGACAACGTCAATAGCATATGTTTCTCCGTCAATTCTTAAAAAGTCTCGTCCAAATGTTCTCAAATGATAAATGGTTTCGGCTATTTCCGGATCTCCAACCCCAGCGCCCATCGGGTCGCTGATATCCCCAGAGGGGCGAAGTGTGTAGGCATCAAGCGCAAAGCGCACGTCATCCTCAGTTTGATCCGGCATGCCATAAGTGCGCTTGAAATTCTCCGCAATAACTATCGCGCTCACTTCTCTGGTTGCCCAGACCACCCATTTGAGAGCCAGAATAATGAGTCTCTTCTCCTCCAATCCCATGCCATCTAGTCGCCGATGATAAAGTGCATCCATCCCGTCTGGTAGATTGCTCAATTTTTGAGAAAGGGTCAAAGGAGAAGGCTGTTCCAAACTGGCCATGACCATCGCTGCATACGTGAACATCCCATTGGCTTTTTGCTTGATAATAGATATGATACGTGTTGTATTTTCGGATTTTTGGGATTTTACCTCTCTTTCTTCCAGACTCGAAGAGTGGTAGTCGAATTTCCTTCGAGACATGATTTTCTTGAGAGACCTTCGCAGAAATAAATCCATATCTTGGGATGTTCTTTCTTCGGTAATCTCCATGACGATTGCCTCGTTGGTCTGTAGACGATTGTTCCCTGTTACAGATGAAATTTCACCTAGAGATTTCTCTACCCCTGTGCCGTCTCTACCTGATAATATAAGCTTTACCCTATCGGATCCCCGGGCAATTCCCAGAAGTAGTGAAACTAATTCCTGGGCTTCAAGATCCATACATTCATCCAGAGCATCTAGAACAATGAACGTTGGCTTTTTCAGCGTAGAAATAATCTTCCTGATCACAATCGCCACGGATGCCGCATCGAATATAAGCTTTGGAGCTGCTTCCTGGTCTATCTCTTCATCTGAAGAACTTTCTTCACGGCTCGTTTCAAGCGGAGATATCAATCCTATCAGTTGTGTTAATTCCACCTCGGAATCTGTCCAACACTCGTCGAACAGTTGAGCTGCTAAACTCTCTAGTGCTCGAATCGTTGTCTGAGTCGCCGAGTCGCCTTGTCTAAAAAAAAAGTAACAGATGGGAGTTTGAAACTTTCTAATTAATCGGTGGAGAATGCAAGACATAGCGACAGATTTTCCAAACCCGGGCTTCCCACAAAGATAAAAGATGTTCTGCGTCTGCTTCGTTTCATGATGCAAATCCGACGTAGCAACCGAGTGGCCCGAATTTTGCCCGTTAAGCCGTTCCCAGCTGAGGTAGCCGATATCATTAAAAAGCCACTGACAAAGGACCTCCGAGTTGCTGGAAACAGTATCGAAAATGGACCGGAACAGCCGACTATGTATGTCATTAGGTCGAAGAACTCTCCTGCTTTTCTGAAATTCCTGGTGGAGTTGTATCGAGCTTAAAACCCCCTTCACCGCATTAACTTCATTCAACTTCTCACTTATTTCTGTGAAGTTCGTTAATACTTCTCCTTGGATCAGTGCACGATATTATATGATTCAATTATGCCTACCGTGTATCGCAGGGAACAGAATCCCTTGCATATGCTCCCGATCTTTCTGCATGCCTGTACCGCCATAATCAATTTGTTGAACCGTATTTAAACTTAAGGTGCCTTTTCTTGAGCCTTGCCTTGGTAAATATCTACATAAAAGTTTTAAAATGCTTTAATACAAGTGCAGCATATCAGTATCTCGATATTAGGAGTTCTTAAGGCTTACCTTCGAATGAATCCATGACCCTCTCATGGAACGCGTCATTGGCAATACCCCTCAACCGTCTATATTCGTCATCTATCGCTTGGACCTTGTCCTTCAGCTTAGGAGAGAAAGTTTCTTTGAATGTACGCTCTACCAGTGATTGGTCAATTTATTCGTTCTTATTGTCATTAAACATAAAGCTATTCAAGTAATACTTACTAATCTTATTCTCACTGAGATGGTGTCGGATGTACCAGGCAAAATCAAATATAAGCGCTAGGATGGCAGGTATTTTTATTATTATCTGGGTCTCGATTTCTCTGTCCCCAATTATTTCTATTCCTTCTTTGTCTTTCGCCTGAGTATATCGAGTTTCATATATCCTACAAGTCAAAATTACGGATACTATGTTGTTGCAAGCTTCAGATATTGCTTCGCAGTTGTCAACATCGCTAGCCGCGATCTATATTTGAAGCCGCAAGGTTAATAGAACAGTTCCTTTGATTATAATCCATGCGCTGTACTCTTTGAAGTTCAAAAGAGTACTTAAAACAATTGATAAGATTGCAATCTATACAAAACTAGGGGTCACTGCTGGGAGTAGAAAGTTACCTTTATCAGCCCGCTTATCGCGCACCATGCAATGCTGACAGTCTCTGGGGCGAACTCTAAAAAAGGATCCGCAACGCTTCTCACCATCATCAAGCTATTGAGTAACTTTTTCACAAACCGACCGCCCCGCTTTTGGCGATACTCGCTATCCGCTTTGGTTTGGAGCGATTCACAGTTTGCTATGGTTCTTCCCAAGTCCGTATAATCATCAAAAAAGCTGTCAATCATGGCTCTAGTGGGTGGTTTTGGACTAGATTGTACCGATGTTAAGAACATCGCCTTCCCCTCCTTCCAACATGGTGATTCTGCTGGTGGTTGCTTGGTATCAGAAGCCATTGTCTGCCTTAGGACTTTTAAACTTTATCAGGACTGTAACCCGTGTTATCCGCTGAGACCAACAGCTAAACGTAAGAGTTATCGAGATTGACGAGAATATGATCTTCTATATATCCCGGTACTAATTTTTCCTTCAGTGTAGAGTCAGTAATATTACCACCCTGGGCTTGTATATCTGTGTTGGTTCAATTTTAAACCCCACGTCGCTGAATTAATTTTCTCGGAGTCATATTTGCTGCGGGGAAAGAATTAATTATTGTCGTGGTTTTACAATTTTGGTAAAGGCGAAATTACGCGCAGACGAGCGAAAGTGTTATTCTGCTGCGCCACCTTCTCCATTGCTGCGAAGGCGGTGCCAACAGCAACGCATGCACCAGTTACCATAGTACCAAGCCCCGGATCAAAAGCTAGAGGGCCCTATCGAGATACAGAATGATCAACTAGGAGGCCGCGGCGGTAGATAAATCTGACCGAAGTATCATCAAAACAACCAATTACAATAATCCTCAATTATTGCAAAAGAAAGCTGATTAAAGTACCTCAATTGGTTGAAAAATTGAAATAAAGTAATTAAGTTCTAAATTTAAGTTCTGATGTATAAGTCGGCAGAAAAAACCACACTAAGTTAAAAATAAAAACATTGGGTTTTAGTATATTTTTTTCGAAAAAGGATAGTTTGGGTAAAAAGCCATACAAAAGTCCGGCTCATGCAGATGTGCAAAGTTTTGAATTAATTAGTAAACCACACTATTCGGTCGGGTAGCACAATTGTAGTGGGATTCTTGAAAGCATCTTTCAGATGATTGTTAGTTCAAGTTGCATTATGTTACCCCGCCCTAGGATTTTATCTCTGTGGCTATATATTTATGCCGCTTATTGTCATTATTTTTAGATATCATATACAGTATTGGTCTTGATTATACTGCCTACTTAAGCTAGTACTTAAGTACGACTGGCCATCAGGAAAAACACATGTAATTAGACCCATAGGATGGAATGGCCTCTTCTGGCCAGGATGGCCATCCGGCAATATCACACTACACTACAGCAAAACTGTACAGCAGTACAGGGCCCATTTGGGTTGATAAAATTCTTTCATTCTTCTTTGTTATTGGTAAAATCAGTAAATATATCAATATAATTTAGTACCCGCTTCCCTCATAACTTGCTGTACAGTAGATAAACTGTGAGCCGTTACCAACTACACTCCAAAATGAACGTAAGGGACCCAATGGAAATTAAGCTCCTCTCTTCGGCGAACGGTTTTCGCGTTTCTGGTGTTACCCATATTGTGATTTCCATTAACAATTCCTTCGTCTTCATCATCATCATCATCATCATCATCATCATCATCATCATCATCATCATCATCAAAATTCCCCATAGCTGACTTTAATTTGAGCTTCGTATTCGCACTGTCTATCTCTAAGACTTCTGTCATTTTCACTAATTCTGAGTGGCCACGGGTTTTCCTCATGTGACTATTGGCCAAACTTTTTCTTCGGAGGGTTGTAAGAGCCGTGTGAAGTGCTAAACTGATATTTTCATCTTTTAGGCCGCCCTCATTCCGGATCGTTTGGTAAATCTTTTTTGCGATCTTTACACAATAAAGATCGTCGACTTCCCACAGAGTCCCAATCACGTGCCGGAAGCCCGCTAATTGATACGCACTGATAAGGTTTATACCTTCGTCATTGAACTTTAGTTTCTTATTCGTGTCGGTAGAGAAAGCGGAGAGAGACATACCTTCGTCACTAAACCTCAATTCATCATTCGCACCGGTAGAGCAAGCGGAGAGATACGCAAGAAACGGAGGATTATTCTGGATTTTATGCTCCCAGAGCCTAGAAACAGTGAGAGGCTTGGTTTCCCAGTCTTCCAGAAGCAGACAGCTCCGCGAAGGATCAGATCTATTGAAGCTGCCGTGACCCGCAAAGTGAAATATCCCACAAGTTGATAGGCCTGATAGAATATCGTCTCGTTGACGCGTTGGCTTTTTGGCCTTCAACCCCAGTGCTGGGCATAACTCTTCCAATGCGTCGATCTCCTTTCCCGCAAAATAGAGATCTGAATGGCCAGGGGTTTTTGGCATGGATACCAAAAGAGCATCAGAAACCATCTGGTTGCGAAACTGAGTAACATCGCTGGAAATGTTAAGGCTAGATACTCTTCTTTGTCGCCCATAAATTAAGGTTTTTATCGATAAACTGTAGGATGAAATCACCCGATCGAGGACAGTTTCATCAGAATCATTGAGATGTTTTCCCGCAGCATGCAACGGAAGTTGTGATAGCGACCCAGTGGGTACCCATCGAATCCGAGGCCAGTCGCTACCAACCGGCTTACTTGTAAATCCAAGTGCGTCGAGTATAGGGTGCGCAACGACTTCCCACAACCACTCCAAGACCTCCCATATCTCTGTCTCCTCATTACCTCTCAGTAAAGCTGCTTTAGTTATGATTTCTCCTTGATGTAAGTTCGGTAATTGGATTGCTCGGATGCTATGCTGCTCCACTAGAAAAGCATGGCATTCTCGCTCTTCGACATTTATTACCGCAATTGGACCGCCTTCCGCGGCAGCCATTAGTTGCTCAGGGGTATGTGGTAGAAGAAACCTCTTAAATTCACTTTTTGACTGAATCTCCTCAATAACTTCAATAAGTCGATTCTCTGTATCTCGTCTTTTCTTCTTCTCGGCTTCTTGTGGAATCAAGCCACCTTCCAAAATCAAGCTGGAATTCCCAATTCCAGACATTGGTGAATCCAATATATCCCTAAGAGAGAGGAACTCATTTGCCAGGTCTGGATATGCTGCTTCAAGTCCTGAAACATCCGTACGTATTTCCAACATGAGACTTGTTACAATGCCTCGACCTAATTCCAGAATTTGTAAAGCCTCGCAGGGGGTTTTCCCTGCCCATAGAAAGACCCTTGCAGCTTGAGAAGCTAACCCAAAATGTTGACCAATGACCCCTTGCTTGTCGGTGTTTTTCAATGACCGAGGTGTGACAACGAGTAAGTGTTTGACGGATTCCTCCAAGACTTTGCTAGCAGCATCCCACTGCCCCTTCAGTTCCAAGATGTTCGCCAAACCTCCACCCATTATGATATGGAATGTTCCAATATTGTTTGGGTCGTCCCATGCTGCTTGTATGATCTTGTGGGCTTTAGTAAGATCTTCGGATGATCTGCTGTGCTTATATTTATCAAGAACAGCTTTATGGTTAAGGAAGCTGAAGCATGAGCGAAAGGCCGATGATTTGCCATTTGCACCAGATTTAAAATCTTCATTTAGGTAGTTGGTGAGTTCAAGCTGTTGCTCAAGGCTGTCAATATTACCTGTCCGGCGATAACGAGAGCCGTGCATACCCGCAAGTAGGTTTCTAGCAGGTATATTGATGATCGAGGGAAGCTCGTCGACATCAAGCAGAGGCGTTAGTATTTCAATAACGTTATTACAATCCTCGATATCCCAAGTCACTCGATACCGAAAAGCGTGCATCTGTCCCCACAGTAGTGAAGCTTCGGCTGCATCCATATTCGGAGAACTAGTGATTTTCTCTGCAACTATTTCTAAGTTCTTCAGATCTTCCGCAGCCTCAGTCTCTGTACACTTCACACCAAGGACATGTAGCAGCACACTCAGCTGTGGGAATCGGGGGTTCGATGAGGGTGTGAGTTCAAGCGAGTCTTGTATTAGCATAATAGCTTGATCTAGGTCTTCCATCTGGCCTGTGAGAGTGTAGCGAATATATAACAATATTCCTAATCCTTGAGTCATCTCGACTAGAGGATCATCATCAGACCCACTAGCTTTGACGATACTGAGAATTTCGATCGCTTGATTGATATTCTCTACATTCCCCTGTTTCAGGTGGCGTTCCATGAGCAACCTGTCCAACCTAACATGAGGTCTAAATGGGTGTCCTTGAGGTATTGATTTTGCCGCATTTTTCTGAAACTCGATGGCTTTCTCATAGTCACCGGTATTAACAATTTCGTCGAATTTCCTCGTAATGGATTTTATCGATTCGCGTACAGGACGCTCCAGAAGTTTGGCCCGTATATCAATAAAGTTTGCTTTCCTTAAAGCTTCTCCATTTATCGCTAGGCTCGCGTCATTTTCGTCAGCGATGATGGTGATTATATCGGACAGATCGATGGCTCGGTCAACATCCGCCACGGAACCAGTATCTATCGATCGACGAACTAGATGGTTCCCTAAAGTTCTCAATACTTGGAAGCGACGAAGGTAGTCGTGGTCATGGCTCTTTTCGATCATCTCCAAAGCATATATGCTTTTGCTTAAATGCTCCAAAGATTTGTTCGCCTGATATATTTTGTGGTAACAATCGGCTATGTTGTATAACATTATGACCCTATTAGGATCACTGAGGCCCGCGAAGTCTAAGGCGGCTTCGCTCATCGGCATCATGGCCTCGAGGGTTTCCACGCTGATTTTATCGGAGTCCGAGAGCGGTACCGATCGGCCTCTAAGATTTTCCAATCTCGTTCTGGTCGGATGTTGCGGAGGAAGACTCATCACCGTAGTCAAACCATGTCGGTATCCAGTGCCAAAATTCTCCTTCTCGGCTTGGCCGATTGGGATCATCAGCTTGAACGATAAGCCCACCTGAATTTCGCTGCGATGCTTAGCATCTATATCTTTTTCCTCTGTTACTTCCTCCCACCCGATGGCCTGCTGAGTAGCTGTTTCCAAGTACCTGCCTAGTTGTGATCTTTCGAAGATGGCGTGGCAAATATATATATAAAGTTCGATTTGCGAGGCATCTGTCGCTTCTTTGTATATTTGTGCAAGGTCCTTTAGATCTTCAAATTCCAGTTGGTCTACAAGCTCAACCATCTCCGGGTCTATGCGGAAGGGGATTGGCATAGTACGATCCATTGTTGCAGAATGTTGCGTTCACCAAGATTTTATAAATGCTCGACCTAGCATAGTACCCAAAGAGGCTTATCTGATGTTCGGTAAATATTGGCTGGTGCGCGGTGGTGAACTTTGAGCACGGCACTAGCAAGAATGATTAATGATAATAGGAGAAACGTCAACCACTTTCTTTATAATTAGATAGAGAGAGATAGAGATACAGCAAGCTTGAGGCTGTAGACTAACAGTAAAGGTTGTAAGTTTAGTTTTCGGCACGTTAAAATAGCTTCAGGTGAGAGCTAAACACTAAAACTTTGACTTGACATTATACCGATTATTATATATTTTAATCGCGCAATATTCTGATTCCGACACAGTAGTTAAATTAGTGCGGGGATCCTCTTGATATGCTGTTCTTCGCGCGTGAAAATTCAGCTGGCTCTCAAAGCAGTATAGCGCGTGAGATAGAAATACTAAGTCTGTATTATTTATTAAATTAAGGTTAACTGGGCTTTTTCTTACTATTCCGCCTGCGCCTACCTGCTTGCCAGAAAACTCTACCAGGATCAGCGGCACATCAAGTTTGTATGGGGTGGAGCCTTTATGGTATAGTTCCTAAGCTAAGCTTGTCTATACTTCAATCCTTATGTTTGCCTTCGTGAGGTGGGAGGTGCGCATAACATATATATAATGTGCGGGGTTAAGATAAATATCAACCCAACTTCTAACGTTATACAACCCATATACCGTGATCTACGAGAGTGACCAGGTATATTGGATTTCTAATATCGCCAAATATATTAACGTTACCCTTATCAAAACAAGTTAGATAATTTTGTATATTTAAAGTATTCTATAAATTAGTACAGTTGAAACCCGTGATACCCATAGCGGTTTGAGGAGACTTTGGAGTTAAAATCAGCAAGACATTTCGGACTATAGTGTCGAAGGTGAAAGCCTCAAAAGCTTAAAAAGCTAGAATGAAATGGACAGAAGAGGTGTAATGACACGGACCACACTATTAGATGGATATGTGTAATAGCTTAGTTACTGAGTATATAGTGTTACAGCATGTGCACAATTTGTCCTTCAATTGACGGAGAGCATAAAGGGCCTGAGTTCATTCCTTTCAGCGATAACAACAACTGGCTACCAGCTACTAAGTAAGTACTTATAAGTACATATTACCATAGGTAAGATTAGTAGGCACAAGGTTGTTATTACGGCGAGACTGGTCATATATCACAGTCTTAAGTTATCTTACCAAATTTATATAGGAAGTACAACACATCACTCCCCAATAGCTATCACAAGGCGCGCCTGCAAGAGCATGCTACAGACATTTAAATATCCCAGTAGCAGAATTAGTCTGATAACTAGAAGGCTGCTGCGCAGCGCTCGAACCCGACTGATCTCAAGCTCTCAAGCTAATTATAAAAATCTTAAGCTCTTTTAATCAGGCCCTCTTCAAGGCCCCTCTTTTAAAAATAAATTTTATTTTATTATTAATTTTGTGAAATAGAGATATTAAAAAGCCGCTACACAATTATCACATTTGATTAATCTTAATTCAAGCTTATTCCTCATAAGAACCCCAAACTCCTTCAAAAATCTGGTTTCTATCCCTACTACCTCTTCCTAGAAATAAAGAAAATAATATATCTTGTCCCTATAGTGTATACCCTGCAAAATCCGCTATAAAATTATTCACTTCGTGTTATATCTTTTGACTAAGGTCCTAATATAAACAGTTTCTTCAGTCGGGCATAGGTATCGGTAATGGCGTGCCAAGCTAAAAGCACGATATCCGCCTCGCGCCTCGTTGATATTGTATATTATAATTGCAAAATTTGCAAAATCTCTTACAGAGAAACTACGTAGCACAGAAGCCTCCGTTACTGAGATACATCTCAAGAGTTGGTCACGTTGATTACGCCAACATCAACACCTAAGGCAGTATCGTATCTGCAGTAATACACTTAAAGCAGCATCGAGTGACAGCTATCACACAACTACTAAACTACTGCTGGATTGCGGTGATGACGCCAATGCCCAAGGCGGATACTATAACGATGCAATGTGTTTCGGGCGACATGACGCGATGAAAATTACTAGACTATTGAGCTGATGCGCTGAAAATTCAACGTATATAATTTCCTATACCTGAAACTTATTAGTATCGACCCCATTGTTCTCTCTCTTAAGCCGTATCCCCCTTTGCTCTTTTCGCTCTCGCACTTATCCGCTTCTGGCACTCCTCAAATCACAATTTACTCTCCCTTCTTTTATTTATGCAACCGAAGAAGTAATTACAATTGCACAACCTTCAGAAATTGGGTTTCGCACAGAAAAACCTCCCCTTCTTCTCGTCCCTAGGTCTTTTGTTGTCAGCGTTTCCAAGGTTCCTATGTGGGGATGTAAAAAAGCATAATCTATTCAAACTTAATACAACTGGTATGATATAGCTGGGCTTGGAGTGCGATTTACTTTCCAACTAGTTATTGCCTAGAGCTAAAAGTCTCGTAGAGACCCCGCGAGTTACGTATGATGCGCAACCTAGGCTTTCGGTTCGCAATTATTTTGTTCACATACTCTCTTATCTTAGAGAAGAGATCTCCGATCTAGTGCAGTTTGATTCAGAAGCTTACTGAGGCAGTTTGGAAAACATTCCCTAAAATGAACATATGTTATAGGGATTATCTTCCCGTGGGACACAGGAGAGGGAAGAGCAATGGCCTCTAGCGTGATCTACTCTTTGTAATGTTTTGACATTGACAGTTACTTAGTAATTATTAACCATTTTTATCTGGTAATACAGAGCTCCCTCTCAAAATTGCTTTCAGCAATAGAAAAAAAAAAAAGGGGGGGGATAGAGAATCCTAGGGAAAAAAATTGAGAAATAGCCAGGATAGGTACCTCTATAATCACACTCCCGACAGACAAAATCAAAACGATGATTGCGGAGCTGCTCCTGTGATTAAAATAATACTTGGACGCCCCAATTACAAGGCCTATTACATATGCAATATATGTATTGTGGATCAAGCTGCTTTGTACTTCGGTATGCAAAGTTGCCACGTAAACTTCGGCTTATCTCATAAATTATTATTATGATTTCAGCGGCGCCTGAAAGTACTGTGTACCGACGTCTTATAATTAGGTAGCTTACTTGGTATGTTCTTTTCCTGCGTTTGTGGGTGCATCAAGTTCTATGGTTCCTACAATAGCAGGCCTGTTCCTTGCAGGAACAAAACCCTCGCCATTTACTCTATGCTGACTAGTGGACTTACTTCTTTCCTTCCGGTTCACGCCCGGAAAATTCAGTGCGTCAATAGCCGACTTGCGAAGAAGTTGTTCCCTTGAGTTTGTAACACCACTAATCCAACAGGGACAGCGATGTAGTGAAAAGACAGAGCGTAGGGAGTAGATATAGCAGTAGAGGATGATGTATTCATAGAAAGTAAAATACAAGAAGTTCTATCTATCTATTCTATTTATTACATCTTCGTAACCACCGGGCTTCCATATAGAGACGGAGGTATTTTTGGTATTATTTATTTCTAATATTTATAGATTCATTTATAACATCTAACCAAACTTTATATAAATTGCTGATGGCTATATCCTATATAAGGTAAGATATACTGATGAAATCTCTACTTTAATAGCCAATACCTCTATACTTTTCATATTTATTATAATAGTAAAACGCAGTAGTTCCGTACAATATTATAAAAAAAAAAACCTAAAACCCAATTCCTAACTTCATTAAATCCAAATATTCCAATTCCCCAATTTTAGATGCTGCGATTTGTAAAAAAAATATAAAAAGAAAAAATAATAATAATACAAACTATTAATTTATAAACCAATATTATTACTACCTCTTATTATATATCATTCTATTTCTTCCTTTCTCCTTAGATATACCCGCATATAATTAAAAAAATAGTAACTATATTATACATTTATAGATATATTTTTAATCCACACAGAATAACCTTTTTTTATTAATTTAATAATTTTAAAAAATCTTGGGATTATATATTATTCTAATTTTGGTATATACACCACAGTATTTTTAAATAAAATGATATCTCTAATTATTAGGAATGGGTATAGTTATAACTTTTTTTTTTATAGATTATATTGTTTATAATAGTTATTAATAATGGTATCCTAGGTCCGGTACTGGTTATTTTTTAATAGATTTAATCAATTATTAATAATAGACGTGTTTATAAAAATAAGATTAGCAAAATAAATCTTTCCAGCTTTATTAAATACTATAAATTAGTGAACTAATTTTTGATTTACAGGCTCTCTATTTAAGAATTCCTATTTAGTATTAAATCTTAAAAATAGTTATACTGGGGTAAATCTATAATACCTCATAAAACAGATATTTAAAAAATATATAAAGTAATTTATTAATTAATCTTATTTTATCAAAATAGTTTTATTCCTAATATATAACTTCCTTATATAATATATTAAAATTTAAATAAAATATTCTATTAAATTAGTGGTTTATAGATATTAAGCTAATCTGAAAAAAGCTTTAATATTATATAATTTATAAAAATAAGGTAAATCTTTTTTTAAAAAATAACTCTTATTATTATTATATAAAGTTAAGGATAGGTTAAAAAAATAGTACATTTTACTAAATAACTAGACTAGGTACTCTCCTAATATGATTAAGATTAATAATAAAAATATATATCTATTAAAATAATCTATAATTATCAGAAAATATTAATTTCCTTTTAAAATTATTTAAAAAAGTTTTATATAATCTAATATAATCAGGTTTATAAATATTAAAAATAAAATTTACACAAAGATTATTTTTCAAATCTACTTATTACTATAATACTGATATTTTTTATAGCTAATAATATACTTATAAATATCATCCTTTTTAATAAATCATTAATAATATTTAATTAACCACTTTAAAAAAAATTTAAAAATAAAATAATTATAATAATAACAGATTTAAAATATTTAATTAATCTCAGATTTTAAAATATAAATTAACCAATAACCACCAATTTTTTAATACTCCAATTAAATATCCTTTCTAGATTTAAATAAATGAAATTATAAAACCTTTCTTTTAATTATTTAAACTTCTTTAATATTAAGATATTTAAATTTAGTAATATTATTATTATTAAATAATTACCGTATTATATTATCTAATTTTTTATTTTATAATCAAATTTATTATAAATCCATATTTTTTAATAAAATAATATATATTAATAATATTCTATTTTATAAATATATAAATATTTTATCTTCTTTATTTAAAATATTTATTTTATTTAGAGTATTTTGATTTTAAGTATATATATATATTATAACATTAATTTCTAATATTATTTAATTTTCTTCCCATTTATTAGATACATCCATCAATATCTTTAAGTATAATAACCCATTTACGATTTCCATCTCTTTATTTAATTAATATATTATTTTATAATTAAATTATAATAATATTAACTGCTATTTAATAATATATCTTAAAATTTTTCTAGAATTAAGAATAAATATTAATATTATATAATTTATATATATTATAATTAAATATTTTAAGTTAATTAAATAATACTTATATTATTATAAAAAACAAATAATTATTAATATTTCTTTTTTTATAGTTTAATAATTTATTTCTACCACCAACAACTTTTAAAATATAAATTAAATATAAATTTCTTTCCCCCTTATTTTTAAAATTAATATTATACTTTCTTAGTATTTAGGTAATTAGAATAAAATACCCCCAATTTCTTTTATAAATATATTTATAGCTAAATAAAATTAAATATCCGGATTTATTTTATAATATTATGTTTTTAAAATTAATTTATATATTAAAATAAAAGTGTTATTTTATTAAACTATTTAATAGAAATTTACATATTTCATTAGCAAAAAATGAAATCGTGCCGGAGGGTAGCTATATAATAGTCAGAGGCCTGATATCTATAACCTAAAATTACAAAAGTTTTTTAGAGGCTGCTTTTAGATGTTTTAAAACTGGAATAGATTTATATTATATTTGGTATATTATATTAAAAATTTTTATTAAAATTTATTTTTTTAATAAATATTTAAATTTATAATAGATATAAGAAAATAATTAGTAATTATAAAGTGTTTGTTATTATCTTCTTAATATTAAAATATTATTATTTATAATATATTAATAATTTTAAAATTATCTATTATTCTATTATTCTATTACTAATTCTATTTATTTTATTACTTTTATATAAAATTTGCAGCCACTTATAAATTATTAGAGTTTATTTAATTTTTATCAATTAATTATTTTTTATAAATAATATATTTAGCTATCTATGAAATTATTTTGGTGTTAAATATTTCTTATTATTTTTATCCATCCTACCTTTTTTTTATTTTTATTATTAGTTTTTTAGTATCTATTATCCACTTTTACCCAATTTTATTTAATTATATTTTTTTAATTAGTATTAGAGAATTATTTACTTATAAATCTTTATATATAATTGTATAAACCTTAAATGATTCTTTTATAGTATTATTATCAGCTATTACCAATCTTTTATAATTTTTTAGTTATATTTTAATAGTATTATTTAATGATAAAACTTGTTATAAGATATTATTAATTATATTAGTAGGTTTGCTATAATCAACACCTAATTAAATTTAAAAGATTGGATTTCTATTATTTATTATAATTATTATACTATTTAACTTTATAAAATTTATAGTGTTTAGTTAAATTTTTTTTGTAATTGTTTAAAATTTATTAAATTAAACTGTTACATTTTAATATAAATAAATATTAAAAGAAATTATAAATATAAAGCTTAGATAATTATTTGAATAAAATATAAAAATATTAATTAATATTTCTTTCTTATTTATTACTGTTAATTTAATAATATTTAGATTATCTTTTAATATTTTATTACTTTAAACAACTAAATTATTAATAAATAAAGAAAAAATTAATAATATTTAAGAAAAATTTGATATAATATTTATATTTCTTAATATTCTTATTTAAGTTTTTTATTTTTAAAGCTTTTTTAATTATAGTAATTTCTCTTTTTTATTTATAAACAGTTTATATTAATTATTTATAATTTTATATAAACTTTTTATTAAACTTTATATTACTTAAAAATAAGTTGTAAATAAGAGTTTACTTTATAACCTTTTTTTTTTTCTTAAAAATATTAAGAATTAATTCTTTAATCCTAATAAAGACAAATTTAACCAGATCTATATTATTAAGTAGTAAATTTTTAGCGTTTTTTTAATTTTTAATAATTATTATATCTGATGTTATTTTAAAGTATATGAAATCTTTTATTTTTTGAATAAAATTTATTTTTTATTTATTATTTAAATCTACTTAGCTAGTAAATTTTTAATTTTTATAAATATAAAAAAAAATTTTAATCTCCTGATTTAAAAAATTATCATTAATAATGATTAAATTGTAAGTATTTAATATCCTATTATTATTAAAATCCTAAATTTTAAAATCAGATTTTTTAATATGATTTTTAGTATATTAAGTACCAAATTAGGTCTTATTAGTATTAAAAATAATATTATATAATTATATATAATCTAAAAATATATCAGTATTTATTATATTTTTTTAAACATTTAATTATTTACTCTAACTTATAATATAACTTAATATATTATTATAAAATCTGAGGTAGAGGTAAGTTATATTTTAATTATTAAATTTTATTACTATTTTTATTTTAGCCGGATTTGTGTAGAAATCTGTTAACTATAAGCTATTAATAAATATTAAAAATCTTTAATAAAATAAAGAATTTATTTTTAAAATTAAAAAAACTTTTATTAATAATTATTTTGTTTACTTCTTTAATTTTTCTTTTCATATTATTATCTAATTTTATAATATTAATTATAAAATCAATAAAAACTGTTAAAAAATGTTAACTAATTTTAAGTATTTAATAATTTATTAATTTTTTATACCTAATCGATTTTTTCGAGTTTTTTTAGTTCTAATTTTTGTTATTATATTATTTCCTGTAGTTATATTATTATTAATGGTATTGTTATTATTGTTATTGTTTGAAATTATAATCTTTTTATTTTTTCATATATTAGTAACTATAGATATTTGTTAGCTTTTATTAGATATTTATTATTTTTATATTACTAAGGTTATATTATTATTTATTTATTTTAATTATAATTATAGCTTTTCCTTTATTTTTAAAAAATAATTTATTAGAATTACTTTTACTAATTTTTACCAATTTACTTCTGTTTTTATTAACCCTTACTAACCTACTAATATCTATTATAATATTATTAACAGTAGTAAAAATATTACCAAAATTAAATTTAAAAAAACTATAATTATATAGAAAAAATAATAATAATATAAAAGACATTCATGATATCAATTATAACAAAAAGAATAAGAATAAAAATATAAAAATTAAAGATATTAATAAACACTTATTATTTGAAACATTCTACTAAAAGTTTTCGTTATTTTAAATAAATTTATTAAAAATATCACTTAAATCCTTTTCTTTTATTAATAAAAGTGGAAAGTTCTGAGTTCCTAAAACAATTTTTCTTAATATATATAGATATGCTATAATAACAGATATATTTAATATCAACTTAATAATCTTAAGTTTGTTACAGATGTTAAAAATCTACTATAATGATGTATTTATAACTTTAAAATAGTTTTCTAAGAAATCAATAAAATATATTTAATATATAAATCTAACAAATTATAAAAGACTTTAAACGTCTATTTAATAATACTAAAAAAAAGATAGGTAAAGATTAGGTTAAATCGGATTATTTAATAGGATATAGATCTATCATCATTTTAACTATTTTTTTTTAGCTATAATATCTAGCATTTTTTATACTACTATTATTTATAACTTTACTTAGATAACTAACATATAATATATTATTAAAACCAGTTATTATCTTTTAATATTTTTAAATATTATTGATTCAGAAAAAAGACTATATATTTTATTAGTAAGCTGTTTTATATATAAATTAAAATAAAAAAAAAGCAGTAATTACTAAATTTCTAATATATAATTATAAATTTTAATTTAAAACTTTAGGTATTTTTATATTTATATTAAATTAACCTAAAAATAGTAATATATCATTAATCTTCTAATTTAATATTAATTTTTTATAGTTTTAAATCTTTCTAAATAATATTTATTATACTAGTAATAGTCTTAACTAAATATTTAAAATCATTCACTTTTTTACCTAAATTATTATAATCTATAGATTTTTTCTATAAATTTTCTAATTAGCTTAATAAATATTATTAGCCTCCTATAAGTTTAATAATTATTTAAAAATAAATTATCTATTATTCTTAAATATCCCCAATTTTTTAATTTTATATTAAATATTAATTATTATTTATTAGTTTCTCAGCTATATAATTATATTAATTAAATACCATTATTATAGTAAAGTCTATAATCACACTAATTAATAAAATTATTATAAAAAAAAAATACATTCCTAGAAATATAAAGCCGCTTTATAAAAAGTTTTAATAAATATTAAATAGCTTATAATTTTATTTAGATAGTAGATATTTAGTAAATTATATTTATTACTATTTTTAGATTCTATTATTAATAAAAGCCTAATTAAATTTTATATAGAAACTCTATTAAATACTAAATAATCAAGAAAATATTTTAATATTTTTAATAAATTAATCAAAAATCTTTTTAGTTTATTTATTAATTATACAAATTATAAACTTACAAAATAATTTATATAATTAAAAATCTTGAAAACAGATATTAATAAATATTTTAATATTAGATTATTACCATCCAAAGCCATTTTTTTTACATCTATTTATACACTCTAGAAATATCTAAATACTATAATAAATAATATAGATATTAATTTTATATTAATTATTTATAATTAGAAGATTCCTGGATTTAAATTTTATTAATATTTTTA
>JAJTUD010000030.1:0-33185 GCA_036971385.1 Dactylellina parvicollis | reverse complement strand
TAAAAAAATTCGAAATTTATTATAATTTTTAAAATAACCAAGTTTAAATTCTTATTAATTTTAAAAAAATTAAAAAATATAAAATTATAAATAATACAAAAAAAAATATATTACAAACAAAAATTAAAAATCACTAATCAAAAAAAATATTAGAGAATTATATAATAAAAAAGCAAATAAAATAAAAATAAAAAATTAATTTTATTAAAATAAATATTAAAAGATAAATCAATTTAAAAAAAAAAATAAGAAACCAAATTCAATCCTAATAAAATTATTAATTAAAAGAAATCTGATTTCTTTTAAATATTATAATAACTAATTATAAATAATAAGATTTTTTAAAAAAAAAAACTAATAAATTAATTTTATATTTAAAATAAATTATAATAAATATTGATATTAATATAAGTAAATTTGATTTCTTATATTATTTATAAATTGATTTATAATAACATACAAATAAAATAAATCAAGATTAAAAAATAAATAAAAAAAAAAATAAAAAAATCCGGAAAAAAAGATAATAATAATAAAAATATTATTAATTTAACTAAAAAGTAAAATAAGAAAGAAAATAAGGAGAAGAAAGAATATAACAAAACTATTAAAAAGATAAAAAATTTAATATTATTTAAAAAAAATAAAAAAACTCTAAAAGTAAAAAATAAAATAAAATTCTAATAAAAATAAAATATTAAAAGCATAAGATTTTAATAATAATAAGATGCTTAAAAAAATAATAAAAATTAAAATTAAAAAAAGAAGGTTAAAAAAAAATGTTAAACTAAAAAAAACTAAAAAGATTTTGGGATTTTATTAAATTTTATAAAAAAATTTAAATCTTTTATTATATTTATCTTATTATAAAATTTTATTTGAAGGTGTTAAAATAATCAAATTAATATATATATATATATATAATTTAATAAAAATATTTAATTTATATTAAAAATTCATTTGTAAAGGTTAAAATTATTATATTAATATATATATTAATATATTATATTATCTAAAAATTACTATTACTATCTACCATTCTTTTAAATATTATTATTATTTATTATTTTTTAAATATTACCATTATTTATTATATTATTTTAAATTAATAATTATTATTATTATATTATATTAAGTATATTATTTATAAAACTATTTATTATTTTATTATTAAAAATATTATTTTTGTTACTATCAAAAATAAAAAATTTATCATAATATTTCTCAAAAATTTTTCCACTACCATACCACGAAGTGGTATGGTATGGTATGGTATGGTTTTCTACCAACAACACTATAAAATTTAATAAATATAAAAAATAAAGCTTATTATAAAATATTATGCTACCCTGTAACCTATTATTCTTTTATATAATTAATTAATGGTTTTAATTGGTTTAATTAGTTATTACTTATCAGCTTTATTAAATAGTGTAATAAATGGCGGATCTTAATATATTATATTAGGATTTTTATTTTAATATAAAAGAATTAAATAAAGAAAATAAGTTTTAATATTATATTATTATTGTTAATTTTCTAGCTTATCTATTTATTATCTTAAATATTTTATGTTTTAATATTATAGGTTATATAAACCATTTTTTTTTCTTTTTTTAACCTACTTACTTTTTAATATTTATCTTCTTAATTCCAGATTCTTGGTTTTAATATATATTATAAAGCATTAGTTATATTTAAACATCTATAAAATAAAGAAAAGTATAATAAAATATTTTACTATTTTTCTTTATATTACTTATTATTATAATATAATAATTATTTTTCTTTTTCTTACTATTTTCTTTTTTCTTTTTTTTCCTTATTTTTTATTACTTCTATATGCTATATTCTAATATTCTAAATTTTTAAAATCTTATTATTCTTTATATTAATTCTATTTTTTTGATATATTTATAATATTTATAATCTTTTTATTTTATTTTACTTTTTTTGTTCTCAAGATAGCTGCATATTTTAATATATATATTATTAATTTAATTAAAATAGTTTTAATTAATTTTAATCTACCCCTTATATAATAATATAATAATTATGTAAGAACTAATTTTACTTATTATTATGATAATATAAAATGCTACAGCTGTTATATTAAGTAATATGTTTATTATCTTTTTAATAATATCTGTTAAATTATTATAATATTAAATATATATCTTTGCCTTTCTATTAATACTATTCTATTTTACGTTATAACAATTTATATAATTATCTTATCTTATTTTATTATTATTTATTAAATACGCTTTTTAAAAAATAATACTAACTATAAAAAGGATTATCTTTAATAAATTAAGATTTTTTAACACAGTAATAAGTATTAATATATAGGTAAAAGATTTAGAAAATGTTATATAAGAATTTTTAAATATTTTAATTAATAAAGACGGCTCCGTAATTAATAATAATATAGTATATTGTATTTTAAATTTTAAAAGAAGTAATATTATTAGTTAAAGGATTTCTTATAAAAGTAGTTACTAGTAATTTAATAATATAACTTATTATTATAAAAGGTGTTTTAACAGTTTTATAAATATAAATCACAAAAATTAATTCTTATAACTATAAAAATAATAATAATAATAACACAGATAAAAATAAGAATAAGGATGAGGATAATAATAATAATAGTATTCCCATCATCCTTTATAAATATAGCGGAATAACTTACCATTTTATAAGAATGTTTATAAAAATATTCCTAAAATTAAAAAAATTTATAAAAAATAATAAGGTATAATAAGATTATGTTTTTTTTATTTTTTCTATTTTTTATAAAATAATTGATTTTCTAGATAAATCTATAAAATAACCTTATATATTTTTATTATATAAAATTAAAAATTAGATTTTAAAATAAATCCTAATAATATATAATAGATCTTTTTTATAAAATATTTCAATTAATATTTTTATATATTTAAGATCTTTTTCTAATTTTATAAAAATTTTACTAATAATTAATTCTTTTATTTTATTAAATAATATCTTATAGTTTCTTATAACCTAAAACCTTTTTTAATTTAGTTTTTATTAATATTTTTTCTATTTCCTATTTTTTATTACTATTTATTTTAATAAATAATAATTTTGGTATATTAAAATGAATTTTATTAATTATATAAGATTTAATTAAAAATATATAAAACACTATATATTGATATATAGAATATAATAATATAAGTTTAATAATATATAAATCTATATAAATTATAATTTTATATAGTTTAAAGAATCTTATTTCTAATTTTTTTAAAGGTTTTTTTATTATTATATTTTTATTAGAAAATATAACTTTATTTTCAATTTTGTAAATAAGTGTGTTATCTTATTTTTTATTATAATATTATACTTAATTATTTTGGGTTTGTAAAATTTCTAAATAATATAAATTATATATATCTTATAATATTTTTAAATACTTTTTTATTATTAATATATCTATAATAATAATACCTCTTATATTAAATTATAAATGATAATTATATTTGGTATAAAAAAAACTTATTTTAATTATAATCTAAAAAATATTATTATATATAAATATTATAAGAAATAGTATATTAACCTAATTATCTTACTTATAATTATAATAAGTTTGTAAATATTGTTTTAATATGTAATGTACTCTTTTTATTTAATTATCTATTTTTAAATAAAATATAATAAAATATTTTTTCTTAATATCTATTACTTTATATAATATTTTTATAAATTTTAAAATAAATTATTTTCCTTTATTTAAAATAAAATTATCTAGAAATTTATTATATAATAAATATTTGATATATAAATTTATAAATTTATATACTTATAATTTATTATAATAAAATATGAAATATATAAATTTAATTAATTTATTTATTACTACCTATATAATATTATAATATAGAAAGTTGTTATTTAATGTTAGATCTTTAGATTTTAATAATTTAACAATAAAATCTATTAAAATAGAATATTATAATATAATAAATATCTATAATAATAATAATTTTCCTTTTATAATTTTTTTATAACTCTATTATACTAATAAACATTATATCCTGTTATATAATAGAAAATAAAACTTAAATATTTTAGAAAATAATAATTCCAGATAAATAATTCTTACATTTTTCTTTAATTAAAATAGCTTGTATATTATATATATTATATACCATTTTTTTTATAAATTTAAGATATTAGGGATATATATTTTATTTTTAAATCTCAAAATTCCATTTTTTTTAAATAGTAATTTTTAATATACTATATCTTATCATGTTTAATTACTTTTATATTTTTTTTGATTTTTATATTTTTTTTATAGCCTTTTATTATAACTTTATAATCTTAAGAAAAACTAGTTATAATTATAGTAATAATTATTAAAATATATATTATTATTATTAATTATCCTAGTTTTAATAATAATAATAAAAGTTTTTCATTATCCTCCTTTTTTATATAATTAGTTTATTATAAAAAAATATTTATTATTATATTTTTAATACCAGATTTATAATATATAACAAAATTATAATTTATAAAGATTTCTAATTATCTTATTTATCTTATATTAAGATGTTTTAAGATATTAAAGTATATGAAATTTTTATAATTATTATAAATAATAATTTAGAATTATAAATTTTTTAGATATTTTTTTTATTTATATATAGTTATAATAATAGTTAATATTTTTTAATTAAAAATTATATAATTCTATTTTATTAAATTTATTTTTTTATTATAAAAATATATAAATATTTAGTATTTTTTTATATTTTATTATAAAAGATATACTTTAATATCATATTTTAAACTATCAATCTCTATTACTATTAATTTTTTTTAATCAAAAAATAAAAGTATAATATCAATATTAAATTTTTTTTTAATATATAAGAATATAATATATTACTTATTTATTTTATTTTTATAGATCTATATAACAATCTTATTAATAATTCTACTTCTATACTATATTATAGTAAAAAATAGTTATAAAAATTAACAAATTCTAAAAAAAATTATAATTTTTTAATTATTATTAATAATAATTAATTTTAAATTATTTTAATTTTATTAAAATCTATTATTATATCTTATATTAATATAATAAATTCTAAAAATTTGACTTATTTTTTTTAATAAAATTAACATTTCTTTATTTTAATAAATAATAATATTTTCTCAAGCTATTTTAATATATTATATATTTAATATAATTTTTCAAAGTTTTTAAATATATTAGTATATTATTTAAGTAAATGATAATATATATATTTAATAAATTATAAAATAATATATTAAACAATACTTAGAAATTAATTAAGATATTAATAAATCCAAATAACATTATTAAATATTTAAATATTTTATATTTTATTTTAAATATTATCTTCTATTTTCTTTTTGTAATAATATGTAATAGATTATAAATATTATAAAAATTAAATCTTATAAATATTACTACACCCTATAACTGGTTGAGTAATCCATTGATTAGAGGTAATAAATACCAATTTTTAATAATAATATTATTTAATTTTCTATAACTAATATAAAATTATAATAAATTAATTTTTTTTTAATAAAAAAAATTAACATACTTATTAAAAATATTGATTTTTTAATAAATATTTTTTTTATTATCTTATTAATATAAGCGTGTAATATTATATTTTTTAATAAGAGATATTTATAAATTAGATTAAAAGAAAGTATTTTATTTTGTATAAGATCTTATAATTTTAAAATTAATATTTTAATAGTTATTTTATTATCTTTTTTATAAATAATTATTTGAAATTATGGTACTCTGTATTAAGTATAATAATATAGCTTATATATTTACTATTATCACTATTTCACTATTACTCTAATTATTAGAGTATCTTTTTTAAATAGTATTTCTATTAATAATACTTTATCTATAATACTTATAAACATAAGAATTTATATTTCAACATATTTAGATATATCTTGCTTATTAATCTATATTTAAATTATTCTTTTAGAATTATAATAAACTAAAAATTATATTAAAAATTTTCATTTTTATAATATCAAAATTTATTTCTTTTTGGTGATTATTAATTATTAATAAAAATAATATAATAGTATATATAATATTATATAAGATTATAAATATACCATTAATTACTTTGAATAATATTATTTCTTTTTTTCTTATTATAAAAACCTTATACTACTATACGTATATTACTATAAAATTAAATAATATTATATAATTTATTATTACCTTTATTATATATTACTTGTTTTCCTATAATAATTATATTATCATAGTTAATTATAGGGTGTAGTTTTATTACTATCATTTAATTATTATTACAAATAATTATGATTTATTGTATATATCTTTTTTTTTAAATAATAAGTATTTTATTATTTTTATTTATTTTTTAATTTTAGATTTGCTAATACAATTATAAATATAAAATGGCGGTAATCTTTTTAATAATAATTTTATAAACCACAATTAAAATATAAATTCTTTCTTTTATATCTTAAGAATTTATATTATAATATATATACTTTAATTATATTAAATTCTATTACTTCTTTTATTTTTATTCTTAAAATAAGATTTTATAAAATAGTAAATTACAAATTACTAATAATATTTCTTATAAAGATTTTAAAAATCTTTTATTTTTATTATTAACATAATTAATATTAAGAGCATAATAAAGCGGTTTATTTCAGAATTAGTTAAAATTACAATTAACTTCTAAATTCTTTTTTTCAATCCTTTAAAATATAGGATCTAAAAAGTATTTTTATATTAATTAAATAATTTGGTATATAATATATTAAAGTAGGTTATATAATTAGAGATTTTACTATCTTATTTTACTTATAATTATATAATAAAATATATTTAATATTTTTATTATTATTTAAATCTTTAAATTAATTAATTATAACTTACTTAAAAATATTTTATATTATGAATTCTGATATACTTTATCATATATCTTTATAACAAATAGCATTAATTATTTAACCACAATATTATATAATTAATTAAAAACGTATTATACTTTTGATAACTTACTAATATTTTTAAATAATAAAAGATTTAAAAAAAAGAATAATTTAAACTAATAAATAAAAAACTACATTTTTATTACAATCTTTTATATAAATATCTGATTTAAGAAAAAATCTTACAATTTAAATTATTACTATAATATTAGATTTATCAGATTTCTTAATCTCTAGAACTAGATTTTCTTATTTTACTATAAAAATAAATATGATAGTATTTAACACTTTAAAACAAGTATTATATTTTTTAATAAGAACTAATATAATTATACAAAATAATTAAAAAGTAATTTGATAAAATATCAGACTGTACACTATTATAACAGTATATTTTATACAAGCATAAGAATTAGAATAATTTACAAGACTTGATAATTGAATTATTAAATAAAGAATTAATTTCTATTATTTATATATTTTTATATTTATATATACTAAGAGTGATAGAATACGGGCAGTAATATCTATTATAAAATCATTTTTTATTTATAGACCTTTTATATAATGATAACCTTTTATAGGAAGTAGGTGTTGATGTGTTAACCTTGTTATATTGTGTGGGCTGGCGCACGGCACTGCGCTGTAGTGCCAGAATAACTGGGCTGGCTTTGAAGCCTGACATATTTAAAATTTATTTTCTATTATATAATAAAATATAATAATATAACAAAATTATAAAAAAATTATAAAAAAAAAATTTATTATTATTATAAAAATTTATTATACTATAGTATTTTATTTTGATAAATTTTATTATCAAATTATTAAAATCCAAAAATTTAATATTAAATAATAACTTTTTATATTATATAAATAATAATAAATGAATTAATTAAATTTATATATTTTATATTTTACTATAGTAAGTTGTAAATATATAAATTTTTAAATCTATATATTAAATATTTATTATATAATAAATTTCTAAATAATTTTATTTCAGATAAAAAAAAGTAATTTATTTTAAAATTTATAAAAATATTGTGTAAAATAATAGATATTAAAAAAAAGCATTTTATTATGTTTTATTTAAAAATAGATAATTAAATAAAAAGGGTAAATTAAATATTAGAATAGTATTTATAAAATTATTATAATTATAAGTAAAATAACTAAATTAAAATATTACCTTTTATAATATTTATATATAATAATATTTTTTAGATTATAATTAAAATAAACTCTTTTTATATTAAATATAGTTATTATTTATGATTTAAAATAAGAGGTCTTATTATTATATATATATTAATAATAAAAAAGTGTTTAAAAGTGTTATATATAATTTATATTATTTAAAGATTTTATAAGTTTAAAATGATTAAATATGATATTATAATAAGAAGCGAAATAATATGTTTACTTATGATATTAAAAATAAAATCATATTTTTTAATAAAAATATAATAATAAAAAAACTTTTAAAAAAATTAAAAATAAGATTTTTTAAATTATATAAAATTATAGTTTATATAGGTTTATATGTTGTTAAACTTGTATTATTATTATATATTAATATGTAATATTTTATATATTTTTAATTAAATTTTATATAATTAATAAAATTTATTTTAATATACTAGAATTACTGTTTATTGAAGTAAATAGTAATAAGAAATAAAAAATAGAAAAAATATTAATAAAAAACTAAATTAAAAAAGACCCTAAATTATAAAATATTATAAAATATTATTTAATAAAATAAAAGGGTTGGTTATTAATAAATTCTTTATAAAAACCAGAAAAATACCTTAAATATGTAAAAATATTAATTAAAATATTTTATAAGAAAATCCTGTTATATATTATAAAGATTTGCTTTAAAATTTAAAATTTTATTTTATATAATAAAAATTTATAATTTTATTTTATATAATAAAAATTTATAAATTTATTTTATAAATTTATTTAGAAAATTAATTATCTTATTAAAAATAGAAAAAATAGAAAAAAGATAATTTTATTATACCCCATTACCTCCTATAAATTTTTTTAACTTTAAAAATACTTTTATAAGTATTTTTATAAAACAATAAATTATAATCTATTTTATCACACTTATAAAAAATAATAGGAATATTATTATTATTACTATTTTTATTCTTATCTCTATTTCTATTATTATTGTTGTTTTTATAATTATAAAAATTAATTCTTATAATTTGCGTTTATAAAATTATTAAACTTTTTTTTACAGTAATAAACCACACTACCAAATTATTAATAATTATTTTCATAAAAAATCTTTTAATTTTTTATATAGTAATATTACTTTTTTTAAAATCTAAAATATAATATATCATACCATTACTAATTATAAAATTACCTTTATTAATTAAAATATTTAAAGATTTTTATATAATATTTTCTAAATCTCTTATTTATATATTAACACCTATTATTGCACCAAAAAGTTTTAATTTATTAAAAACAATCTTTTTTACAATTAATACTATTTTAAAAAAAGTATATTTAATAGCAAAATAGGTAATAATAAAATTAAACAAAATAATTATATAAATTATTATAATATAAAATATAACAATATCAATAAGAAGATAAGGACATACATTTAACATTATAACAATTTAATAAATATTACCAAAAAGATAATAGGTACATCGCTTAATATAATAATCATAACATTTCATATTATCATAGTAATAAGCAAAATTGGTTCTTGTGTAATTATTGTATTACTATATAAAAAAAAAGCGGATTAAGATTAATTAAGATTGTTTTGGTTAAATTGATGGTATACATATTAGGATATATAACTATTTTAAAAACAAAAAAAGGCGAGATAAAATTAAAAAATTATAAATATCATAAATATATTAAGAAATAAAATCAATATAAAAAATAATAGAATTTAAAAAATTTAAAACCTCAAAATATAATATATAAAAGCAGTGAAAAAGAAGAAAAAAAAGAAAAAAAAGTATTATATTATAATAATAAATAATATAAAGAAAAGTAATAAAATATTTTATTATATTTTTCTTTATTTTATAAATATTTATATATAAATAATATTTTATAATACATATTAAGATTAAAGGTCTAAAATTAAAAAAAAAAAATATTAAAAAGTAAATAAACTAAGAAAAAAAAAAAAAAAAAAAATTTATATAATTTACAATACTAAAACATAAAATACCTAAAATAATAAAATAGATAAATTAGAAAATTAACAATAGTAATGCCTGACTGAAAAGGAAGGTTCTACTGAACCCCCCCGAGCCGAGAATTTGCCACTAGATCCTCCGGGAAAATATGTTGTTTTTAGCGGACTTAGAAATTTGAAAATTGAAAAGTGACGTTACTATATATTAAGATTAATGTGTGGTATGGTAACGAGATTGGGTCTGCCGGTCATATAATAGACGAATAAAAAAGAAATTTGCGCTATTTTGCGGGTTTTTGTTTTTTAGTAAAGATATATGTAGAGCTTATTACATTTTTAGATTTTTCAGTCAGGTTTGAGTGCTGCAGCGCAGCCTTCTTGTTTGTAGTTTAAAACAGGAAATATTATTATTATATATATATTAATAATAAAAGAGTGTTTAGAAATATTATAAAATATATATAATTTATATTGTTTAAGATTTTTATAAGTTTAAAATGATTAAATATAATAAGAAATAAGATAATACATTTATTTATAAAATTAAAAATAAGATTATACTTTCTAATAAAAATATAATAATAAAAAGATTTTTAAAAAAATTAGAAATAAGATTTCTTAAATTATATAAAATTATAGCTTATATAAATTTATATATTATTAAATTTATATTATTATATTTTATGTATTAATATATAATATTTCATATATTTTTAATTAAACTTTATATAATTAATGAAATTTATTTTAATATATAAGAACTATCTATTAAAGCGGATAATAATAAAAAATAAAAAATAGAAAAAATATTAATAAAAAATTAAATTTAAAAAAATTCTAAATTGTAAAAAACTATAGAATATTATTTAATAAAATAAAAAAAATTAATTATTAACAGATTCTTTATAAAAATCAGAAGAGTATTTTAAATATATAAAAATATTAATTAAAATATTTTATAAGAAAGATTTATTATATATTATAAAGATTTATTTTAGGATTTAATATTTGATTTTATATAATAAAAATATATAAAGTTATTTTACAAAGTTATTTAAAAAATTAATTATTTTACAAAAAATAAAAAAAAATAAAAAAAAGATAACTCTATAATATTTTACTATCTTTTATAAAATCTTTTAGTTTTAAGGATGTTTTTATAAGTATTTTTATAAAACAATATATTATATCTTACACTTCTATATTTATATAAAACAATAGTAATATTATTAATATCATTATTATTACTACTTTTATCATTTTTATAGTTATAAAAATTAATTTTTACGATTTATACTTGTAAAATTATTAAAATATTTAAAAATCTTTATAAAATATTTTTTAAACTTCTTACTTACCTAGGTACGTGTTAATATTTATTATTATATTAGAAAGTCTTAATTTACTAAAAATAATCCCTTTTTTAATTAATATAATTCAAAAAAAATATATTTAATAGTAAAGTAGATAATAATAAAATTAAACAGAATAATTATATAAGTTATTATCATATAAAATAAAATAGTATTGATAAAGAAGTAAAAATATATATTTAATATTACAACAATTTAATAAATACTATTAAAAAGATAATAACTTGAAATATATTATTTAATATAATAATTTTAATATTTTATATTATTATAATAATAAATAAAACTAATTTTTACATACCTAGGTAACTAGTATCATATTATTATATAAAAAGAAAATCAAAATTAATTAAAACTATTTCAATTAAATTAATAATACATATATTAGGATATATAGCTATTTTTATAAAATAAAAAAGGGCGAGATAAAGTAGAAAAATATAAATATTATAAATATATTAAAAAAGTAGAATTGATATAAAAAATAATAAATTTTTAAAAATAAAAAATAAAAAATATAATATATAAAAGTGATAAAAGGTAAAAAAATAAAAAAATAAAAAAATTATTATATTATAATAGTAAATAATATAAAAAAAAAATATAAAAATATTTTATTATAATTTTCTTTATTTTATAAATATTTATATATAAATAATGCTTTATAGTATGTATTAAAATTAAAGATTTAAAATTAAAAAAATAAATATTAAAAAGTAAATAAATCAAGAAGAAGAAAAAAGAAATAATTTATATAATTTATAATATTAAAATATAGAATATCTAAAATAATAAATAGATAAACTAGAAAATTAATAATAATAATATAATATTAAAATTTATTTTCTTTATTTAATTCTTTTATATTAAAATAAAAATTTAAATATGATATATTAAAACCTATTATCTATTATATTCTTTAATAAAATTAATAAATAATAGCTAATTAAATTAGTTAGAACTATTAATTAATTATATAGAAGAATAGTAAATTACAAGGTAATACAGTACTCCATAACAAAGTTTTATTTTTTTATATTTATTAAATCTTACAACTATTCAGTTTTAATAAAGGATAATATTAGGTCTTAAAGCCAGCCTAGTTATTCTGATATTATAGTATAATATTATATATTAGTTTGTATAATACAATAGGATTAATATATTAATACCTGCTTTCTAAAAAAGGTTATTATTATATAAAAAGTTTATAAATAAAAAACAATTCTATAATAGGTATTGTTACCCACGCCTTATCACCCTCAATATACATAAATATAAAGATGTACGAATAACAGAAATTAGCTTTTTGTTTGATAATTTAATTATCAAGTCTTGTATATTATTTTAGTCCTCGCGCCCGTACGAAGCACACCGCTACAGTAGTGCGCAGCCTGACATGTAGACTGTGGATTATATTAAAAATCATATCAGATTAAATATTTCTAAATATTAATATTTATTTATTTATTTTTTTTTTTTTTGGTAGTAGATATATTATTAAAAAGGATCTTATAAATAAAAATGGAATGTAATTTAAATTCTAGAGCTTAGGTATATATTATAAATATTTATAATAATTTAAATAAAATTATAAATTATTTCTAGGTTAGGGATACTGGATCAAATTTATTAATTTAATTGATTTTAAGAAAATATTACTGATTTATATTAAGATAATATTTGTAATTATAGATAGAATAATTAATAATATAATATTATTTTAAATAACAGTATTATTTTATATAATTATTTATTATATTAACTAAATTATTTAAATTTGTAATTACATATATACATTTTAATTAAAAATTACAAATAGCAGTAAAAGAGGTAGAAAAGGAAATAATAAAAATGGTAATAGAATATTATTTAAAATATCATTATTTTATCTACTTTATTTATTTTAATTTCTAAATATTCTGAAGAATAATAATAGGAAATTTAAAAAAAAATTATAAAAAAAAAAAAATTTAAATTGGTTTATTAATTATACTTTATATAAATTAAAATAAGATAAGGTATTATATTAATTAAAATAAAACTGAAAAAGTAATTATTTTAATAATCAAAAATATTATTATTTAAAAAGATAATTATTATAATTATTATAATTATAATTACTATTAAAATAAAAGAATTAATAGTTGGGTGAAATAGTATTCTAAAATAATACTTAAAAAATAAAATAAGAAAGATTTAAATTTAATATAATCTTATTAGAAATGGGGTAAATTATTTAATAGAAAGAGCTTTATAAATTAATATATATAATCTAATAATTCTGGCTAAGGGAATTTAGATAATCTTAAAACCAGTATTTCTATAAAAAATATTATATCTGATTTAAACTAACTAGGCTAAAGTATTATAAATTTTTTTTTAGAAAATTATTATTTCCAATTAATAATAAAATGATATAGTTTTAATTAATAATAATAATTTTAATTTTAAGGAATATCAAAGGACTTTTCTAATAAATCAGTATTTAATTCTTATTAAATTATTATTAAATCTTTTTAAGGAGTTTAAATTTAAAAAACTTAAAAGATGTTAACTAATAAATTAAAAATTTAACAAAATTTATTAATTAATTTACAAAAATCAGCAAATATAAAAGATATAAACTATTTTTTAATAAATTCAAATATCTTATTTTAATAAAATTCAATAATATTGTTATTTAAATAAATTTGAATAATTATAATAATCTTTTAAATAATTATTTATATAAACTTTTATTACTTTAATTCTATTTGATTTTTTTAGAAAAGAATATTATAAGTATAACATATTTTAATTATATTAATAAATATAATAGAATTCTTTAAAATAATAAAATCTTTAAAGTATAATCTTTAATAATCTTTAATAATAATCATAATTATTTTTTTTGATTTTAAAGTTATTTTATTTAGCAGAGATAAATAATAAATTAGATAAATTATTTTAAAAATTTAATATAAATTAATTGATAAAAATAATAAAATAAAAAAACGTATTTTTTTGATTATTAAATATTAATATTTAATTATAATATTTAATTTATTAATAAAATATCAAGGGAGCTCAGGTATTTAGGTAGAAAATCATTAATATTAATATTATTAATTATTATTATAATATAAATATGATGTATATAAATTAAGATGATATTTAGAAGTAGATACTGGAAGTACTGAGCTTAAGTAGTAATATTGAGATTGTATATAGCCTATCAACTAGCAGCCATCCTTGTCATGCTCTAGCACAACCTGACACGTGACCACTTTAGAACTGCAAGGCCCATGAGGTTTGAGCAGTAGCGGCAATTATTGGACCTTAATATTACTACAATATCTAAAACTCCACAGCTACCCCAATATCTCTAACCAGGCACCACTATACCAATTAGGCCATCATATATTTAAATAGTACATTAAAATATAAGGATGTTTATTATCTAACAATTATTATTACAGATAAGTGATCTATATATTTTCGATCTACTGTACTAACTTCTAAACTCCCCTTATATCTTACTGGATCATAGATAAACTATATAGTATTACATGTTATCAGGCCAAATCATTGATAAGACATAAACACACGGGAAGCCACAATATCCAAATCAATGGACACAGAAACAGCCCCTAGCCCGGCACCCTTTCTAGGAACCGACCAATACCCTTATTTTCAGTAAACGGCACGAGTATATCATCTTAAGGCATCACACATACCACCATACCACTTAAGATCAAGATAGGAAAACACGAGGAAGTATTCTAATTCAATATAATAGAAATGAAAGAATTTAATATAATCCTAAACCTCTTATAACTAAAAAAATATAATTTAAAAATTGATTGGGTAAATAAGATTATCAAGTTTATAAAAAAACTGAGAATATATAAAAAAACCTAATAATAAAATCTAAAATCCTTATTAATAATAATAACATTATTCTCTAAAAAAAAAGAAAAAGAATAAAATTTAATCCTGGGGCTTATATTAAAAGAATTTAAAAAATTATTAAAAATGGATAATATAGTATTAGTAAAACAAGGGAATATATTTTTAAAAGTTTATAAAATAGTATAATAAAAATAATTAAAATACTGGAAGACTTTTAAAATCTTGTAAATATATTTAATAAAAAAAAAGTTAATAAATTATTAAAATATTAATAATAGGATTATAAAATCTTTTTTTAAAAAAAATATAAATTTTTATAAAAATTTATATATAAATTTAATGATAAAGAAAGATAGGAATTGAAAAATTATATTAAAATTAATTTAATTAACAGATTTATATAATTATTTTCATTTTCAGCTGGTATATTAATACTATTTATTAAAAAAAAAGATAATAGATTATAATTATATATAAACTATTATAATTTAAATAATATTATAGTAAAAAATTAATATATCTTATTATTAATTAATATAATAATAAATTATTTAAGTAAGATATAATACTTTATAAAACTGGATATAAAAAGTATATACAATAAAATCAAAATATTAAAAAAAAAAGAATAAAAAACGGCTTTTAAAATATAATATAAATATTTTAAATACCAAATAATATTATTTAAATCAATAAACATACTAAAATTATTTTAAATATTAATAAATAATATATTAAAAAAATTTCTAAATATATTTATTATTATATATTTAAATAATATCCTAATATTTTTGAATAAAAAATAAGAATATATAAAATATATATAAAAAATATTAAAAATCTTAATAAAATTATTACTATTTATAAAACTAAAAAAATATAAATTTAGAAAAAGTAATATCAAATTCTTAGGTTTTATTATTATTAACCAAAATATTATTATAAATAAAAAGAAAATATAAATAATAATAGATTAATTGGAATTAAAAATGTTAAAATAATTTTTAAAATTTATAAAATTTATAAACTTTTATAAATAATTTATATCATACTATAATAATATAATATATTTATTAATAATAAGAATCAAAAAGTTACAATATTTTAAATAGAAAAATATAAAATAAGATATATTTAATTAGTTAAAATCAGAATTTAGAAAAATAAATAGTATAATATTTAAATACTGGGACTTGATAAAGGAAATATTATTAAAAATAAATATATTAAATTATATAATTATAGGATATTTTTTTTAAAGGTATGAAAATAATAAATAATATTTGGTAAAATTTTATAATAGAAAAATAATCTTAATTAAAAGTAGATATCCAGCCTATAATTAAGAATTACTAATAATAATTAAAATAATTTAAAAATAAATATTAATACTTAAAGAAATAAAATTCACAATAATAATATTAAATAATTATATTAACTTAATATATTTTATAATATTAAAAAAATTGAACTAAAGATAAACTGGCTGGTCAAAAAAAATAACCCAATTCAATTTTTTAATAAAATATAAACCAAAACAAATAAACACAAGAATAGATATATTATTAAGAAGATTTGATTATGTTCTAAGAATGATAAAGAACTTACACCTTTATTATTATTTAAATTAAAATAATTAATAGTATTAATCATAATAATAAATAAAATTATATAAAAAATATATATAAAAAATGTTACAATAATAAAAATAATTAAACTATTAGAAAAAAAAGACATCAATTATATAAAAAATTATAAAATAAGAATTAATAAATTATTACAATTCTATTATTTTATTTATATTTCTAACTTTTTATAATTAAGAAAGGAAGTATTTATAAAAATATATAATTCATTATTAACAAAACATTTTAATAAAATAAAAATAGTAAAATTATTTTTATAATAATACTATTTCCTAGGGTATATAAAATTCATTCATCAGTATATCTCAGCCTATAACATATATTAAAAAACCAAATTAAAAAAAACCAAATTAAAAAGATTATTATAATTTTTAAAAACACTGAAAAAGCTATAATATTTGATATTAATAAATTTTATTGTTAAATTATCTAAAGTTATTGATTTAATAATAAAAAATGAAATTATTTATAATATAATATAAGTTATAGTAAATAAGTTAATAAAATATATATATTTTATTTTTTATATAAATAAATTAAATATACCAACACTAGCTTAATTATATATTAAATATTTAATAAATAACAGTCTTTTTTAAATAATAGTATTAAACTAAAAAAAAATATTTATTTTTTATTTCTAAATAGTTTTATATAAAATATTAAAAATTATGATAAAATTCTTTATAATATTCTATTTATAAATAAACAGTTAGATAGAGAAAATAAATTAAATTTTAGAATAATATTTAAGAAATTATTATAATTATGATTAAAAGGATTAAATAGAATTATTATTAACAGCAATATTAGCATATAATAATATTTATTAAATTATAATAAAGATAACTTTATACTTTATAAAATATAATTATTATTTAAAAATTACCAAAAAATTTAAATTTTTAATAAAGATATTAATTATTAAAAACTGATTAAATCTAATAACAAAAACTTATGAAATTTATATAAAAGAAATTTAAAAAATTTAAAATAATTATATAAAATATACTAATAAAAGAAAAAAACTGATAAAATTTTTTAAAAAAAAGATATAATATTATTAGTAAATAGAAATATTAAAACAAAAAAACTTTTAAATAAATTAAAAATAAAATAACTAAATTTATTTAAAATTCTATAAATAATAAAAAATTTAGTTTATAAATTAAAACTACTTTTATTAATAAAAAACCATAATATATTCTATATATTTTTATTGAAAAAATATAGAATAAATAAAATTTATATTTAAATAAATAAACTATCATAAATAAAAAGTGAAAAAGAAAAAAAAAATATTTATAAAATAAAAAAAATATTAATAACAGATTTAATTAAACTAAATTTAAAAATAAAAAAATATATATAATATTATCTAATTAAATAAAAAGACTAGTTAATTTTAAAAATTATATGAGAATTTAAAAAATATCTGAAAAAAATAATAAAAATTATAACAAAATTTAAAATACAGAAAAATTTATTATAAAAAAAAAAAATTTTTTTATATACCTAAATTAATAAATTAATTAAAATATAAATTTTTAAAAAATAAAATTAATCTTAAACCCATTTTTGTATTAAAATAGATAAAAAAAATAAAAATTAATTAATAAAACTAAAATAATTAAATAAAAAATAAAAAAAACCAAAAATCAAACTATATATATCTTTTTATATATATTATAATATATAAAATGATTATATTTATGAATATATATTATAATTTTATTAAGATTATTATTATTATTATTAATTAGTATTAGGTATTTTATATTATTATTAGTAATTTCTAAATTTATAATATGATTGATAATATTAATATTAATATTAATTATAATTTTATTTTTTTCTTATAAAGGATTAAAAAGAATATTTTTAAAATTCTTATTTTAAAAAAATAAATTTTTAATAATATTAATTCTGGTTTTCTTTTGAGTATTATTGATAAAGATATCTTTATATTCTTTAATAATATAGAGATAATAGTGAAATTAATTAATAATATTATTAAAAGTTATAATTACGCCTTAGTAAGGAATTAAATTTTTATTCACAAAAACAATTTTTGTTATATTAATTCTATTTATACATTTATAATTATAAATTCTATTTTTAGTTCTATTAGTTTTATAGCTATAATTAACAATATTATTTAAATCCATTTTTAACTGTGTGATGCGTACTTAGAAATAATGTTAATAGATAATAAAAGAATAAATAATAAAAAAGATCTTTAAAATTATATTAATAAAAAAAATATTTAAAAAAAGTTTAACTAAATTTTTATTAAAATTAGTATAAAAATAATATTATCTATTAAATCAATATCTTAAAATCTATTAGCAAATAAAATATTAATAAAAGGTATTAAAAAATTAAAAAAAGTTATAAAAATTTTATTAAAAATATTAAAAAAACCATATTTATTAGTAAAATGAATAATATTGAAACTGTTACTAATATAGATTTATAAAATAATAAAATTAATAATATAAATAAAGAAAACACTAATAAGAAGAATATAAAGTATATTATTAAGTATATCAACTTAAACATTTATAAAAAAATTATAAAATTAATAAAAAATAATATTTAATAATAAAGAAAATAAAAATTTATTAACCAATTTGAAATAATATTTATTTATAAGATTTCAAGAATTATAACACTTATAATGATAATTATAATTTTTTTAACAAATATAGCATAATAAATTATATTAGAGATATTAATAATAAGAAGGATTTGCTAAATTATTAATATTAATAATAATTTCTTCAGCCGCAATAATAAACAAATTATAAAAAAAAGCAGGAACAATTATTATAACATAAAAAAAATTGAAAAATTGAAAAAAAATTAAAAAATTAAAATAAAATTAAAAATTAATTATTAAATAATTATAGAAAATATAAGAAAAATAATAGCTAACTAAAAAATGAAGTTATAAATATAGAAAACAATATCCCTAAAATAAAAAAAATAAAAAAAAAAGAAAATAAAAAAAAATAAATAAAAANTAGGTAAATATAAAGAAAATGATTTAATAAACATTTATATGATATAGTGTAAATAAAGAATAAAAAAAATTGATATTATTAATTTTAATTATTACACTAATACAATAAATTGAGAAAATTATATAAAAATAAAGATATTTATATAAAGAAGATAATAATTCAAATATATTTATTTATATAATATTTTTTTATTTATTAAGGTGGGAATTAAAGATTTTATTTATAAATATTTTTTTCTTAATTTTCTTATTAAAATTAGTTAAAATAGTATTATAGGCATAAATAAATATAATTCAACTATTATGATTAATAAAAAAAATTAAAAAAAAAAGAAAGATATTAATCTAATTTAATATCAAATAACCCAATTCAATTAACTATATAATTATAACTAAAAATGATTGTTAATAATTAAACCAAATAATTAATAAAACTAAAAACCTAAAATAGAAATTAGTAAAAAAAGGTATATTATTACATAAACACTGGTTTATAAAAGTTCTTTTTAATAGAGGGGGTAAAATATCATGTTCTAATATAATTTGATATGTAACTATTTTAAAATTATAAGACCCACAAAATTTAAGTAGTAATAATAATTATTAAACTTTAATATTATTATAATATTTAAAACTTTATAATTATTCTAATATTTTTAGCTGGGTACTATTATACCGGTTAGGTTATTGTGTATTTAGATAGTATATTAAGGTATAAGGATGTTTATTACCTGATAACCATTATTATAGATAAGTGATCTGTATATTCTCGATCTACTGTATTAACCTTTAAGCTCCCCTTGTGTTTTACCGGGTCGTAGATAGACTGTGCGGCGTTACACCTAGAGACAAACACTGCTCAGCAACACAAGCAGGCTCTGGCAGGCTGCTACCACAGAGAAGGTAATAATAGATATTTTATAATTACTAACTATTCTCTTATATCTATCATAAATTTAAATATTTATTACAAAAATAAAATTTAATAAAATTTTTTAATATAATATAGGTACTAAATATAATATAAGTCTATTCTAATTTTAAAATATTTAAAAGTAATTTCTAAAGTTTTTGAGAATAATTTTTAAAAAACCCCTATAACCTTGAATTATAAAATTTAAATATTAGGCTTCTGGCTGTTGTATAGCCATCCTCTGGCATGATTTCATTTTTTGCTGATGTATATAAATTATATAAATCTGTAAAAAGAATTTGTAAACTTTAGGATATTTAAAAGGATAGTTGATTAAGCTCCTCTCTATAAGTATAAGACCCGGTTTAGATAGCCTTATTTCGCTGTTGATATCAACATACTTAATTTTAAGTAGTAAATCGGCTTAATATTTACTAATTAAATTCCTTTTTATGAATATTTATTATATGTATAAGATTATAATAAAATTAATAAAAAAATCTATTTTTTATTAATTAATACTAATTATAATATAATAATTTAGTTTTATTACTTATTTTATTATTGTTATATACTTTATTTATGGTCTTTAGTTTCTACTTTTAGCTTTATTTATATTTTCCGAATTAAAACCTAGCAATTAAAGATTGAGAGTTAGAAATTCAAAGCAGAACTCGCTATTTCTGGTACTTCGGTAACAGTAGCGTTTTAAATCGGTGTGGTAAAAACCGGTCCGGAACAGATTTTTTACTGTTTCGGATTTAAAAAAAATATATATAAAAATAACAATTAAATCAGTATTAGATATATAAGTAAATAAATAGAATTACTAATAAAAATATTGGATTAGAAGATTAAATCTAATTAAATTATAATCTTTTTTATACTTTGAATTATTCTTTGAGTTAGTATAAATAAAAGTAACAATAATTATAAATATATATTAATAGAAATAAATCCTTTTATCAATAAACAAATTATTTTCTATTAAAAATTTATAAATTATAGAATCTTAATTTAATTATAATAATATTTTAATTTTTTTAGATAATTTTAAATTATTTAAATATATTTTTTTAAATAAATATTTATATATTTATATTTATTTCTAATATATACTCTATTATATCCCAAATTTTTTAATATTAAAATAAATTCTAAAGGAAAACATAACCTTTAAATATGCCTGACTGAAAAGGAAGGTTCTACTGAACCCCCCCGAGCCGAGATTTTGCCGCTAGATCCTCCGGAAAAATGTGTTGTTTTTGGCGGACTTAGAAATTTGAAAACTGAAAAGTGATGTTATAGGTTAATATATAATATGGTAACAAAATTGACTATACAGTTCATACGATAGCCAAAAAAAAAAAAAAATTTGCGCGATTTTGCGGGTTTTTAATTTTTCGGAGGCAGTGATATAGATCTTATCATATTTTTAGACTTTTCAGTCAGGTTTGAGTGCTGCAGCGCAGCCTTCTTGTAAAAATATAAGTAGTATTATAAACAAAAATTAACACAATCAAAAATCGATTTTTTATTAAAAAATTCTATTAAATAATTTTGATAAGGGCGGGAAAATTAAAACACAGATTTATTAATAAAATACTAGTTAGAAATAGGAAATTATTTTAGATTTTATTATTTATTTTATTTTATTTATTTTTATAATAGTTTTATATGTAGATATAGCTTTACTATACACCAATCCTTATAATCTGATTTATTATAAAATTATTATATAGATAAAAAATAGTTATTAAACTATCTTTATTTTAAAAATTAATAAATTAAAATCCTAATTATTTATTTAATAAGCTTATTTAATAAAATATTCCCCTATCATCTTGTTTAAAACTATTAAAGAAATATTTTAAAATTAATAATTATAAAAATAAATATTAAAATATTATAAAATTTTCTAATCCTTAATTCTAAAATTATTATTATTATTTGGTTTAGAATATTTTAAGTTTATTTAGATATATTTAGTATATTACAACACTATAATCTAATTATTTAAAAGAATTTATAAATATATATAAAATACAATTTTTTTAAAAATATCTGAATACAATAGATAACATTTACTTAAAATTATTGAATTCTGCTAATTAATTAATAATTAATGTAAACTATTTTATATTAATAAAATATTTTTATTTTTAATCTTTTTTTAATTTTTTTCAAGAAAATATCATTTTAAAATCTTATAAATATTAAAATTATTAAATAAAAAACAATATTATATATATATATTAATATTGTTTTATCAAGTATGATTATATTGTTTAGTAATAAATAATAGTAAATTAAATAATATTTTATAATAAACTAGTTTAGTTATATAATATTAATTTAATTTTTATTAGATTCTATAATACTAACTTGATTTTTGTTAAATAGTATAAAGTAAGATTATTCTAATTAGTATATAATATTATCCTTACTAAACAATATAAAATTGGAATAAGTAAGATATTTTATTTATTTATAATATAAATTATTAATTTTAATATATAAATTTATTTAATAATTAATATAATTTAATTTCCTTTAAATATAAACAGATATAATTATTAATAATATGGATATTAATCTAATTGATTTATATATTTTAGAGAATATTATATATATAATATTTTTCTAATTACCAAATTTAATAAGATTAATATTGGGGGTAATTAATTTTGTAGCTTTTTAAATAATTAATATTATTTTGATATCAGTTTTTATAATAAAAATTAATAATTTAGATATTAATGAAATTAAATAAATTATTATAATTAATAATAAATATAATAATATTAATATATGTAATAATTATAATAATTAAGTTTTAAAAATTATTATTTAAGTTTAGTAAAAAAATTAATATTTAATTAAAATAATTAATTATTTTATTAATTATTTTTTTTTATAAAGATATATAAATTTTATATAGAAAAAACAATAATTTACTTAAATAATTATTATAAATAAATAATACAAATATATTAGAAATGTTTAAAATAAATAAGTATTTTTAATTAATATAAAAAACAATTATTAATACTATTAAAGTAATATTATTTATGGGTGTAAATATATAATCTTATATATTATCTAATTTTTTTAAAAATTATATAGATATTAATTTGAAGTTTATAATTAAAATAGAAACAAATTTAATATATTATATTAATAATTTTTTTATTATTTTTTTTAAAATAATATAAGTTTTAATTTTAATATTTTTATAAATTTTTATAGTTATTTTTTTTTTTTTAATATTAATTATTATATTCTTAGTTTATAAATTATCTTATTTAATTAAAATATTATAAAGTAATTTTAAAATTATAATATATTATTTAGTGTTATTGGTAGAAAACCATACCATACCATACCATACCACTTTGTGGTATGGTATGATATGGTGGAAAAAATTTTGAGAAATACCATAATAAAATTTTTATTTTTAATAATAACAAGGGTGGTATTTTTAATAATAAGATAATAAACAATTTTAAAAATAATATAATATAATATAATAATTATTATTATTAATTTAAAATAATATAATAAATAGTGATAGTATTTAAAAGAATAATAAATAATAGTAATAATTTTTAAATAATATAATGTATCATATATATATTAATATAATAATTTTAATCTCTACAAATAAATTTTCAATACAAATTAAATATTTTTACCAAGTAATATATATGTGTGTTAATTTAATTATTTTAATATTTTTAAATAAAATTCTATAATAAAATAAATATAATAAAAGATTTAAATTTTTTTATAAAATTTAATAAAATTTTAAAATCTTTTTAGCTTTTGTTAATTTGGTATTTTCTTTTTTAATTTCATTTTTCTAATTTTTATTCTTGTTATGTTCTTAAATATTCTTATCTTTATTATTATTAGAATCCCATACTTCTAATATTTTATTTTTATTAGGTTCTTTTTTTTTATTTCTTATTTCTAGAACTTCTTCATCCTTCTTAAATAATATTAAATTTTTTATTTTTTTAATAGTTTTGTTATATTCTTTTTTTTTTTATCTTCTTTTTTGTTCTTTTTCTTAGTTAAATTTATAATATCCTTATTATTGTTGTTTTTTTTTTTTGGTTTTTTTTACCTTCTTCCTTATTTGTTTTTTAATTTTGATTTATTTTGTTTATATATTATTATCAATTAAATTATAAATAATATAAGAAATTAAATCCATTTATATTAATATTAATATTTATTATAATTTATTTTAAATATAAAATTAACTTACCAGCTTTTCTTTCTTAAAAGCTTTATCATTTATAATTAATTATTACAATATTTGAAAGAAATTAGACTTCTTTTAATTGATGATTTTATTAAAATTGAATTTAATTTTTTGTTTTTTCTCTAAACCAGTCCACCCTTTAATATTTGCTTTAATAAGATTGGTTTTTTATTCCCATTTTATTTGCTTTTTTATTATACAATTTTTTAATATTTCTTCTAATTATTAATTTTTAATTTTTGTTTATAATATATCTTTCCCTATATTATCTACAATCTTATATTTTTTAATTTTTTTAAAATTAGTAAGAGTTCGAGCCTGATTATTCTAAAAATTATAATAAATCTTAAACTTCTTTGCCTTTCATTTTTTTAGATTTTTTCTTTAATTTATTTATTTTTCTATAACCCTCTTTTTTTAATTTCCAATTATTTTATTTTATTAATTATAAATTTTTTTTTATAAATTATTATAACAATAAAAGTAGATATAATAATAGAAATAAAAATAAAAATAAATATTTTACTTATATTTAAAATATATAAAATAAAGATTAAAAATTTATAAACAAAATATAAATCAATTATTAGATATTATAAATAAAAATAAAATATTAATTTTTAAATATATAATTAATTGGATTGATTGGAAATAATAAAAGTAAATAAAATATATTTATTTTTTAAAAACAAAAAATAATTAAAAAATATAAAAAACAGGGATACCTTGTGTTATATTTGTTAAATTTATTTAAATAAAAAGAACAAGAAGGCTGCGCTGCAGCACTTAAACCTGACTGAAAAGACTGGAATGTTCTTACTGGTGATCTACTTAAACTATATTTGGTCCTAACACACAAATTCTTTGTGTGTTGTGGTCTCGAGACTGGCTGTCTTTGCCGAGCATGGTGACGTCACTTTTCACGTTTTCAAATTTCTAAGTCAGCCAAAATCAACACATTTTTCCGAGGGTCTACCAGCAATTTTGTGGGTCGCGGGGGTTCAACTCAACCTTCCTTTTCAGTCAGGCATAATAAATATATTATATATGTTAATTAGTTTTTTCCTTTATTCCTATTTAAATTATAATAATATAATGTATTTGTAATAGTATTTTATCCTATATATATATTTAATATATAATTTATATTATACCCGTCTTATATAAAATATCAATTAGGAAATATAATATATTAAAATTATTAGAAAAATAGAAATTTCAACTTTAAATAATAAAAATATTATTATAAATAATTTTACAATCTAACATTATTTAGATTATAAAATTAATTAAATAAATAAAAATAATTTTATAATTATAAACTTTTATAATAAAGAATTTAATGTTACGAATATACGTAACAGGGTGTACCTCAGGGACTGACTACCTGTGCAGAATTAGTTTCTATATTAAGCATCAGACTCCAGATCTAACATGGCTAGATCACACCCTATTTCTATAGTATTATCTCCTTAAGTAGCAGAATTATTAAGGAGATAGCTAAAATAATTCAAATACTGATATTATATAAGCTTCTAGCTCATTAATAAACAATAGTTTAGAAACATCCTGTATGTTCAATTAATTAGAAATATTTTAATATAACATATATTAATAATAGCTTGATAACTGAACTATTAAGCTACAATAGTCTAATAAACAAACTACCAAGATACTGATTTATAATAATCTAATAACTAAACTATTAAGTTACTATATTTATTTTTATAAATATCCATTATATATATAAAACTATTGTTAAAATTAATAAAAAGTTCTATTCTTTATTAATTAATATTAATTATAATATAATAATCTAATCTTATTATTTATTTTATTATTATTATATATCCACAGCTTTTAACTTCTACCCTAACTTTATTTATACTCTTCCAAATTAAAACCCAATAATTAGAAATTAAGAATTAGGAATTCAAAATAGAATTTATTACCTCTGATACTTTAATAATAGAGGTAGGTATAATATTTTAACTAATTATCTTTAATTTAATTAAAAAATATATAAATAAAGAAAGATATTAAGATTTATAATTATAAAATTAAGAATTTCAGATTAAAATCTAAAAAACCAGAATTTAATTTAGAATACAAGTTAATATTAAATAACAATAATAATTATATAATATTTAATTAGATTGAAAATCTGGAGAATAATAGATTTATAATAATTCTTTAAATCTTTTTATATATTTAATTTATTAAATATTAAAAATAAATCTCAAATCTTAAATTTTTCTTACTAATTCTAAATCTTTTTTATTTAGAAATCAAAGATATAAAAAATAAGTTTTATATATTAATAAATTTATAAAGTAAAGAAAGTAACTTGATTTTTTATAAAAAAGAATATAAAAATATAAATAAAAAACTGTTAATTATTAATATTACCTAATATTTTAGGAATTTAAAATTAGTAACTATAACTCTTAAATAAATTTATTATTAATTTAATATATCTAAAATTATAAATATTAAAAAAGAATTTTACATTTTTTAAAAAAATATTATAGAAAAATCTAACAAAAAAAGATCTAATATTATTAAATCTAAATTTATATTAAAAGGTAAAAAAAAAAAAAGATAAAAATAAGAAATTTATATAACCAATTAAAAAAAAGTATATATTTAATAAAAATTTTAATAATTTTGATAATTTAAACAGTTTTGATGAATTAGATAATAATTTTAATAAATTAATTAAAATTATTAATATATAATAAAAATTATAATATAAAAGATATTAATGATAATATATTAAATTTCTTATAATATAGAATTATTAAGGTATTTAAATTAGGAGATCTAATTAAATTCAAAGGATAATCTAAAAAACTTAATTAATTTTTTAAAATTTTAGAAAATTATTTCTTTTTTTATTTATTTAATTTTTTAATAAGATTATATAAAATTTATTATATTTTATTTTGATTTAAAAGAATGATTTTTATTATCTATAATATTTATTAAATTAAATATAATATAATTCTATTTTATAAACATATAAAACACATTCTAATAATTAAAAATGTTATAAAAAATTAAAACTTATTTACAAAATTCTTACACAAAACCTATAAATATAAAAATAAAATAAAAAAAGTTTTTAGAAAGTTAGGAGAATTTAAATAAAATATCTTAATTTAGAAATTCTTTTAAAAATTTAACTAATATATTCTCTTAATAAAATATAGTAATAAACAATTATTTTATTATATTAAACAAGGATTTAAATTTTAATAAAAATAGAAGGTAATTGAATTTAAAATCTTATATCCCGGAATAATATATTAAAAAATATAATTTATAATTATTTAATTTAATAATATATAATTTAATAATATTAAAAAAAAAGATACCCATACCCTATATATTATTAATAATAGTAATAAAAAAAAATCTAATTTTAAAAATAAAAGAAAGAAATCTAATTAAAATAAAGAAATTAATAAATAATAAATATTAAAGAAAATTTATAATTTAGCTCTTATAAATCTTAATATAATCCAAAAAAAAAAAAAACAACAGTTAAAAAAAACATTAAAATCTAATATTTTATTATATTTTAATTGTGATAAACCTAGATATATAATAAAGAATTATTAAAAACTACTAAAACCTAAAAATAATAAAAAATAATAAAAATAATATATTTATTTTAATATAATATAAAATTTAAAATTAATAATTAAAGATTTTAAAAAAATCTAAAAATATATTATAAAAAAGATTAATAATAAATTTATTAATATTTTATTTAATAATAATAATTCTAATACTAAAATTTTTTTTTCTTAAATATAATTGGAAGTAGAAAGATTAACCAATTTTGTTAAAGAATTTGAAGATATTTTTATAATAAAAATAAGTTTCTTTATATTTAAGAAACCATTTTTAAATCTTTTTATTTAAAAAGAATATTATTAATTATAATAGAATTAATTTATAAGTGTATATTATATTTATTATAAATAAAATTCTAATTAATATTTATAATAAATTTATAAAAAATAAAATAAAGAATATATTAGAATAATATTTAAGAATATTTAATTACTATATCCTATCATTTATTTAAAAAGGGAATCAGGCTAATATCTGAACATAATAAGAAATTAAGAATATATTCGAATATATTATAACATTTAAAAATAAATAGAAAATATAATTTCTTTTATTATAAAAAAATAATTATCTAATATAATTTTTAATCAAAAATATAGCCAGTTATATAAAGAAAATATCTATAAATAATATAAACTTGATTAAATATAGTTATTTAAAAAAATAATTTATATAATAGTTTTGTTATACCTGCCCCTATTACTGAAGTACCAGAGGTAGCGAGTTCTGTTTTAAACTCCTGACTTTCAGTTTCTAACTGCTGGGTTTTAGTTTAAAAAAGTATAAATAAAACTGAGGATAAAAGCTAAAGGCTGTAGATAAAGTATATAATAATAATAGAGTAAATAATAAGATTAAATTACTATATTATAATTAGCATTAACCAATAAAAAATAGAATTCTTCATCAATCCTAATAGTAATCTTATATATATAATAAATATCCATATAAGTAAATATAGTAACTTGGTAGTTTAGTTATCAGGTTATTATAAACCAGTATCTTGGTAGTTTGTTTATTAAGCTATTATAATTTAATAACTTAGCTACCAAGCTATCATTAATATATATTATACTAAAATATCTCTAATTAATTAAATATATAAAATACTCCTGAATTATTACTTATTAATAAATTAGAAGTTTATATAATATCAGTATCTTTATCTGGCTATTTTTTTAATAACTCTACTATTATAAAAAATAATATTTATAAAAATGAGGTATGATTTTAATTATATTAGATCTAAAATCTGCCGTTTAATATAGAAACTAATTCTGCATTGGTAGTCAGTTTCTAAAATACACCCTGTTATATAAATTTATAATATTATTTCCCTTTTTTATAAGAAGTATTTCTGTAAGGGATGTTTTATAAAATAAGTAGTAAGATATGGGATGAATATTATAAAAATATAATAAGTTTATAATTAATCTTATATAAGAATTATTTATATAAAAGTTTTTCTTTTTATAAAATAATTCTTATAAATAAATATATAATTAGGTAATATAAATAAATTATAAAATATTATGTGTAATATAAATATAATAAATTTAAATTTAAATTATAAAATATTTTTTTATTACAGGTAATTAATATATTTAATATATTATAAAATTATAAAATTTTATAAAATTAATATTTATTAAATTTATTTTAATAATATATATTGTAAATCTTGATATATAGTTTAATATATTATTATATTTAAAACTAAAAGTATTATTTAATTAAAAATTTTTAAATTCTTTTTATTTTTAAGTGGTTGTATATTAATTAATTATAATATTTTTTAATCAATTTTTCTTAAATTTTCTTATCTAAGATATAAAAAAGATCTTTAAATAATATGATATCATCTTTAACCATAAAATTAATCAATAAATTATCTATTTATTCTAATAGTCTTTTTATCATAATATCTTTTTAATAACTTTGTTTTAGTTATTTATTAAGATTATTTTTAAAAGTGTGTGTGATAATAATTAATATTATATTAATTATAAAATTATTTTCTTTTTTCTAAAAAATAGCTCCTTTATTAGATTCTATTTTTTTTATAAGATTAGGTTTTCTACTAATAATATTTATTTTAGTATTCTTTTTTTCTTTAAAATATATTATTTTTATATTATATTTGTTAAAAATTTTTTATTAATAAATTTACTATCTACTAAATTCTTTAATAATAAAAAAGAAAATAAGATTCTTATAATTAGATATAATTGTGAAAGGTTTTTTTATTTGATAAAGATATATTCTTTATTTCTTATAAACTTTAATTATTATTATGAATTTTTAATTATATATGAGATATTATAATTCTATTATATCAAATTTATATAAAATATAAACTATTAAATACCATTTTTTATTTAAATATAATTGATATAAATATATATTAAAAATTATTTTTAAAATATTTATTTTAACTTTAATTAGTAATTCTAAGTTATAAAATTTAAGAATTAGTATTATAATAAATATTTTTTTAAATATTTTAAAAACTTTTATATATTTTTTATTTATATCAAATTTAACATCTTTTTTAATAAATTTTAAAAAGGGATATATAAGATAATTATATTATTTAATAAATTATTTATAATAATTATAAAATTTAAAAAAGGATTATATATCCTTTAAATTCTATAATACAAACTATTCTTAAATAAATTAAATTTTTATTAAATCTATTTTAATACCATCTAAAATAATAATGGTTTTTAAAAATTCGATTTTTTTGATATTAAATTCTAATTTAGATAGTTTAATTTTAAAATTATATTCATTAAATACCTTAAATATAAGATTGATATATTTAATATAATCTTTTTTTATTTTATTAAAAATAAGTATGTTGTTTAGGTATATAATATAGATTATATCTAGATACTTTTGAAATATATAGTTTATAAAGATTTAAAACAATACTAAAGCATTAATTAATCCGAATAATATAACTTTATATTTAAAGAATTTATATCTATAATAAAAAACTATTTTTTATATGTTTTTTTTAATAATTCTAAAATTATTATATATATTATAAATATCGATTTTAAATAAGTATTTTACTCCTTAAATCCAGTCAAAAAATTCACTAATTAAAAGTAATAAGTATTAATTTTTAATAATAATAATAATAATATTAAGATTTTAATAATTTATATAAACACATAATTTTCCATTTTTTTTGGATATAAAGAGAATAAATATTCTTATTAATAAATTTAAAAATTAAATAAATCCAATTTATAGATTTTTATTTAAATATTCTTTTAAAGCTTTTATCTCTTTCTAAGTACAATTATATATTAGCATATATTTAAATTGTTTTTCTTTTTTTATAAATATTTAATAAGTAAATTTATTAAATTTCAATAAAATTTGTCTTTTTTTTAATAAATTAAACATATTTTTATCTTATTTTTTAATCTATTTTGGGATTTTGATATTTAAAATTTAAACTAATTCTTTAATTTTAATAAAAATTTATTTAATTATATTAGATTTCTTCCATAATCTGTTTTTAATTTCTTTATTAAATAAATATATTATAAAATATAAATATATTTCTTTTAAATATTTACTTTTTAATTAAAATATTTTCCAAGATATCAACTTTTTATAATTATATTTATTAAATCAAATTATTTTATTTCTTTATTTTATATTTAAATCATATTTTATAAGTTAATTATATTTTAATATTAAATTATATTTATTTGTAATTTAAAAAATATTTATTATTAATTATTCTATATATTTTTAGATTATTAATTAGATATTTACTTTATATTTAAAATATCTTATCAAGTTTTTATTTGTGTTATAAATTAATATTAGTTTATTTAATTTAATAAAAAAAATATTATTTTATATAATATATTTTTTAAATAAATAATAGATTTCTATTTTGTTATTTATATAAATTTTAGATTATAATTTATTAATATAGATATTAAAAATAAGATAATTTTTATTATTAATATTAAATTCGAAATGTTATTAATTTATTATATTAAAATATTAAGATAAGTATTTATTAAACCTTTCAAATTATTTTACTTTTTAAAGCATCCCTAATTCAAATTATCATCATTAAAAAATTGGTAATTATAAATAGAATCTTTATTAAAACAAGTTTAATAATTGCTTGTATATTCATTAAATTTGTAATTATAGTTTTTTATAATATTATAG